>BMAW01060977.1:311221-591032 GCA_019974015.1 Nephila pilipes
TGTGTGTGTGTGTGTGTGTTCTTTACAAAAAATCTGTTTTTAAGATAAAATTTCTTCTTTCACCAAAATTCACAACACTCTTAAAATAATACCACTTTGTAATATTTTTATATAAACTCTAATATACAAGATTAATTATTTATTGACTCTGCTTGTTTGTGTGTAATATAAAACTCTTAAATTGTTTCTATTTCAGCATTACTTAGTTTGTACTAGTAATGATATAAATAATTCCATACACAACTGATTAATCTAATTTATTATGAGAAATGTAGCCATGTACCTTTCATTGCGTGTTCTCCTTTCCATGACACTAAAATCTGAAAATTGAGGAAATTAGAAGCTTTTCTTCAATTATCTTAGCAGAAAGGGTGTGGCAAAAGTTTCTTGAGGTTCGAAGAGGATCATATATCTTATGTAAACGGTTTCGATCTTTTTGTATTATCTTGGAATAACATTTACTCATAAAAGTTTTCTTATATAAGTGTGCACGTTTTAAGGAAATTCGAAATAGATTCATTCCTTATTTAAATGTAAAAATGTTACTTTTACTGTATAGTTTGACATGAAAATTATTGTAAAAATAATGATTCATTAAATACCTTTAGAATACGTATCATGTATTTTAACAATAGTTTAAAGCTATGTTCAAAGTAGATTTAAATCATGAAGAAGCTAATTTATTTAATAAACTTTATAACAAGAAAGTCTTGTGTATTTTATGTAAACAAACAGCTTCCTAAGCCAACTTAAAGAGTCAAGTGATATAAATATTTTTTCCGGTATTCAAGACAACATAGAAATTTAAAAAAAATATTTATAATTTAAATTTCAAAAATTGCTTCTGTTATAATATAACTAGAGTACACTATAATAAATAAAACCGATCATTTACGAAATGCATGTTAAAATATAAATTATTAATTTTAACAAAGTTCTAATATCATTTTCTATAACGAGGATTCGAGCATAAAACAAAGTTGCCACCATTTTACTGGATTTTACGTAAAGTTTGGCATTTGAATTTAATTCTTTCCATCTAGGTATCATATGAGATACTTTTGCAACAATGTATACCACGTGACATAAATTATTTGCAGCCAGAGGGCGCCATCGGTGGTACTCCGCTGTATGCTACTTTTATATGAATGAAATCCACCGAGTTTCAGTAAAGATTTAAGTTAACAATTAAGCAAATTACATACTTTGTTGCCAATTAATTAACAAGAGAAAACAATATTTTCGAAATGTACTCAAACTAAATCAACCGATGAAACGGGAAATTTTTCTTATCTTTATCCAAAAATTATTAATTAGCTGTTTACCATTTTTGTGACCTAAAAAAGATTTACAAACTTATTTTGTGAGAAAGTAGGAAGTTTTTGAAAATAATATCTAATGGAAGAAAAAAATTTACTGTATCAAGAAAAATTGTATTTAAATTCATCATTGATACATGAAAGATTAAACGGAATTAAATAATATGTTTCTTTTCTTAGAATGTAAATGTGTTCATACTATTTATTTATTAATTAAAATATTATGCTTAAGAAAAAGGAATAATTAATAAAATTATGTTCATCACACAAATGTGTCTACTTCTTAGAATAGTTGTTACATTCCATCACTTTTTAATAGGATCAATGTAAATATATTTTAGCTACACTCAAGTTAATTTTTTTTAAAAAAAAATTATAAAATAAAATGAGAAAGCAATGAAAATAATAATGGGAATTTCAGCAGATAATAAAATAAACGCTAAGCAATTAAAAAAAGAAATATATACTTAATCAACAATACAATAAACACTAAGAGCGAAAAAAAAGGGGGTTCTTAAGGGGTTTTTTTTTGTATTTAACACAAGATTAAATGCAGATTGTTCAAGAGCTCAGTAATTTTTTTAAGCAAGACTTTGTTTTGGTATCTGTACTATAAAAATTTAAATTTAAAGCTTTTTTAAAAGTATCTACCGTTTTCCCTCAGAAAAAATTAATAAATAAATAAAATGAAAATATTAGAGACCTTTAGTAATACGTTAAAAATTAGAGTAATATCTTTATAAATAATCCAGTTGTATTGAATCTGTTCATAATTATTGATAATTAAGCCCTTAAAAATATAATAATTAATTATTAACATTCATTAATAATTTTAAAAAACTACAACAAATATATTAATTAAATTGTGCTTAAAAATGAATTAAATTGTTAACAGTTGTTGAGGAAAATTAAATATGTTAAATTATAAATGCGTAGATTAAAATAGAATAATTTTCATACTAACATATGGTTAAATTTAAAAAAAATTATTAATATTATTATCAGATTTATTCAGCTACGAAAATCTCTCCCGAATTTTGAAGAAAAAAAAAAGATGGAACATGCTCTGATTTTCTTCAGATTTAAGGATCTTGAAACGAAAATAGAAGCCTCAGATTTGCCTGAACAGTGTAGCTCTGTGTTCAGTCTTTTTCCTGCTTTACTGATTTCATTTTTAAATTAAGTTAATAGAGACATCAATCAATAAGTCAAAAAATTATGCTATTTTTACATCAAAACGACAAGATTTATAATTTTCTCATTGTTCAAATATATCTTTAAAATTAAGCTCATTGTTAGTGAAATTGAGCACGAATGTCCACACATTTCTCACCCCAACCACACACACATAAACAAACTCTCTCATTTATATATTACGCATTGAGACTCTAAAAATTCTGATGATAATGCATAAAAAATTATCTCTTCGTGGCTATGTTTCAGAATTTAAAAAAAAAAAAATTTAAATAGTTTAAGAAAAAATAATCTCAGTATTAAAGTGCACATTAATAATAAACTCACCAAAAAAGACGTGATTATAATAATTATTGGTAACAAAGTTAATATTAACTAAGGTGTTATATGGGAAAGTTTTCAAAAATAAGGTTTGGCTTAACAGAAAACCAAGTTATAATGATAATTATCAGTTAATTAAGTTTAATAAGAGATAATTCTTTAATTATTCGCAAAATTAAATATATTTATACAGCAAATTTCAAAAGTATAATGTTCTAGTAAAGATGTTGAAGTATAATAAAAACTTTTATAATGTTGAACTGTGTATATTGTTTGCTTTTTATTGACTGAAACATTTTATTAACAGTAATACACCGAAAAATGCATAAAAAAAATAAGATTAATAGAAACTATTTTAGAGACGTATAGTAGCATTAGTTATTGTCACAATCAATCATCAAAAGTAAAATTGCTTCTCAGAAAGTATTTTCAGTCATCGAATAAAACTTCATAAAATGTAAGCTAGTTGAAATTTACAAAGACACATTAAAAAAAATTATAATCGATAATGATTCCCAAAATAATAATAAATTTTTGAATTAAAGAAATACAATCTCTGAGAACGTACGAATTTTTTTTTTTTTTTTCAATTTCGATTTATTTTAACGAGTATTATGTTGTTAGTTACGTTTCAGATTAAAATCGAACGTTTTTATCAGTAGCAAAATCTGCGCAAATGTTGTTGGTAACAGAGGAACAGATTTTGAATAAAACATAATACTAAGTGAAGTGAATGGCATTTTTGTGTAACAGGCGTGTCTTTGGCATTTTCTTTTCTATTCTTTTTGTAACATATATTTTTATACTGTAAAAATATTGTTTAGGTTTTTTTTTTTTTTTTTTTTTTCATTACATGAATTATTCACGGAAGATAATTTACATGTGAAATGATCTGAGCTAAATAAAAGTATCTGATAAACAATCCACATTCAGAATTCACGAAAATAATTGAAGAGAAATGTGATAATTTTTATGATGTATATATTTTTGTCAACTATACAGATTTAATTACTATATATCACATAATTCATAATCTTCAGCAGAATATTGACTTTAATTTTCTGCCTTTCATTTTGTACATAGATATAAGCCGTTATACTTGTACATTCTACTCTTGCTGTGTACTAAGATCGATAACCAAAATTTGAGACCGAGACTCTCATTTACAAAGCTGACGACTTCTCAGTTTCTTGCATATGGTCTGGTGTTTGACGGTTAGTACTATACAGAAAACCTTATAGAAAAATGGAAAGTAGAAACCTCGCCACTCCAGATACTTTAAATGGGTCAATACTTCGTGTTGAAATGAAACTGTAATTAATTTGTTGGCTAGACAATTCAAGTCTGAAATTTTAAATTTTGTGTTATTCTACACCAAAAGGCAGATATTGTATATATCCAAGAAGTATTAAAAACTAGCATCAATGCAAATTCAACAATACTAAATACCAAACATCTAGCATTTTGCCATGCGTTTTTCAATTACTTTAGGTAATGTATTCTTTATTCATTTTTTGTTTGAAGACAGTTATAGACAGAAACTTAAAAAAAATATATTTGGCATTAAAATCCATGAATATATCAAAAGAAAACTACATGTTCAAAAACTGAAATGCAAAATCAACAAAAACTCTTAGTTCATATAAATAAAAAAATATAAGATATTGTACAACTATAAACATCTATCCATTTATAATATCATCAATATAATCAAATAGCTATAAAATAAGATGTACTTACAATAATGACCCAAAGACATTTAAAAAAAAGGACTAATGTATGTTTTTTATGTTACAGATTCATTAAAATTATTGACAAAAGCCTAAAAATTCTGAATATAACAAATAAAAATTAATTACAGTAACAAATAAATATTCAAAAAATGAACGTGACAAAAAAAAAAGTTGTAACAGATACATTTGTTTAATCAAACAACACTGGAATAAGCTATTCTCCTATTCTTGCTATCCATCAAAAAAAAAAAAAAAAGGACGACACGTAATGAGAATAACAATCTTATCTTTAACCAAACGTTCATTGTTATATTTTGAAATATCTTACTTTTAAATCTATTCTGCTGTAGTTTCGAATATTTTGACAAAAACAAAAAAAAAAAGATTTAAAAGGGGGAAAATAATATATTTAAAAAAATACTAGAATAAATTTCGTTAAGCTTTGACAAGGGGAGGGGTTGTGAGTTAAACTACTTTAGTAAATGAATGAAGTAAAAGTTGGGAAGAAACTTCTTTTAAAAATTTAACTATTGAAAAATGTCTTTTTACCTTAGTTTCTTTCTTCTTCTTTACCTTCGTGATTCTTTTCAATCTGTACAAAATGTTAATTTCTTAGTTAATTTATTAAATTTGTAACGAATGATTTTTTGCTATCCGACTCTTGTGCCATAGTTCAATTAAATGTAACTAACTCTAAAAGTTAAAAAATGTTTTTAAGACACACATGTCCAATCCAACTTAACAATTTATTTATCAGTTACTATAATTTATTATGGGTTATGACTCACTTTGGACTGTACGATTAGCCAACCAATTTAAATATCACTGAAATTATATGTTCTTACCAAACCCTTCCAGTTGGGATTGTTTCCTCCAACTAATCCTATGTGACAGCGATAATCAATAACTAACTCTCGATATTATCGGCCTCTTGTTAGAACTATACTCAAAGTTAGCCACACTCTCTCTCTCCTCTAAATTTCACTTTACTTATATATCACCATATCTGATTCACTACACTTTATTTCTACCTGCATCTAATTAATATAATCATGTTTCATTTTGGTTAGGAAGAAATTGTTATTTCATGCAATCAATCTCAATTAAAGTCCACACGGTTAGTGAAGAAAAAATTGTAAATAGCCCAACGCACAAATTTAGCACTTATATGTCTCAATGATATTTCTCTTAAATTAAAAAATAATCTATATGTTACAGTTTATATTAATTTATTATCAAAAAGAGTGGTAAAAGCCAATTTCATTTTACATATATAATTGATGTTAAAAAATTAATTGATTAATTCAGCACACAAAATTTCGATTTAATTTTTTTCACTCATTCATTAATTTCTTTATTTTTAAAAATGAAACCAGAATCTCCATTAATTTCAAGAACATATTGATTAAGCATTCGTTGCAAATAATACTAGATTCGTAAAATATTTTGTAAATCGTGCATATTCAAACTAATGTTTACAGTTATTAAAAGGAAAAATAAAGAAAGAAACACCAAAAAATTAAATTTTTTTATGGCGGAACTAAACTAATAGAACTGAAAACATCTTTGGCATCAATATCTCATATAGTCTGGAATAAAACTTTTTTTCTTTTTTTAAAAATGTTTGTACCTTAAAAATTTATAAAAACAAAATCTACAATTACACAAAGCGAAAAAATATTTTAAATAATGCTCAAAGCAAAAAAAAAGAAGAGAATATTAAGAGCAATTTAATAATGCAAGACTTTTTGGACGACTCCCAAAGACTCAGGATCATAAACTATATCTAATGCCTTTTTTTAGATAGAGAGGGGGAAAATTGCAAATAGTTTCAAACCTTCAAAAAGAGACAAGACAAACCTACTGATGCACCTCTTGGCAATGATTCAGATATCAGTTTTTAAGAAAATCAGAACAATAAAAGGAACTAACGTAATATAAACCTGCCTCATGGACTGAATTGAGGTAAATTCCTTTGTCTAACTTTTGATGAACAGTCTAGCATTTTAAATAAGTTAGGTAAAGCGCAAACTATGAATTATTAAATGATTTGATATTTTCTTTTTTTAAATAAAATGGAGTGAAACTTTACAAACAAGATGATAAATTATAGCACACCAATTGTAAGTAAATGAGAGTATAATTAATCAAAAATGAATGTAATCTTTATAATTAACGATGAAATCTACGTTTTTAGTGGCTCTTGAATACTTAAAATTAAAAATTCATCTCCACTAAAAATATTCGTGGCTATATTACCTAAGCACCTTGAAGGCTTGTCAGATTAACGGCTTAAAAATTATTGTTTTTCACATTTGTATCACATAAAATTGTCTTGTGTTCAATGCAGGATAATGAAAGTTGGAACACTTTAAAAATACTCGTACTACTTCAAAAAAAAAAAAGATGGTAATGTGTAAAGTAAAGCATTACCCCATATCTGATCTTGCCACCTGATGTCCCATTTCATTCTCTTTTATTTTTAAGAGAATTCAGCTGGAGTAGTAGGAAAAGGACGTCTTTGTTACAACTCAGGGCTTTTATTTTATTATTCTGCTAGATAAAATTTGAAATATATATTTTCCTTTAGTGAATATTAATTAAATACTGCTATAACTGATTGTTAAAATTTCTATGCAAAAGTTCAGCTTCTGTAACAAAATTTTGGAAAAATTACCACTTTTTGAATGTACCACAAATTTTAATACTAATTCATTTTAAAGCCATTTGAACTAAGAACTATTCATTTTCTATATAGCTTCCGGATGAGTCCAAATGCGAAAAGAGATAAAAGTAGTAAATCCTTCTAATCTTTGTCAATTTAAAATTAAATATATGATCAAACAGAAAAGAAATTCACTAAAATTTAGGATAATGAGCAATTAATGCGTTAACTTATTCTCTGTTAATGCTTTCTTTATATTACAAATGTTTTATTTTGACAATTAAACTAATAAATATCTTCGGAGACATTATTAACTTAAACTTATTTTGACTAGCTGATTACTTGATTGACGCATACAAACTAACAACATAGTGTAGCTATTATTTGGAATTTAAAATATAAATGCAGTATTTCTGCTTTATCACATGTAATTTGATGTAAAACAAAATACAAGTTTAGAAGTGGACTTACTTTCACAAAGAATTGCATCTATTTCAGTAATAAAAGTTGACCACTCATAAAACAGTAATATGCAAAATCTATTATAAATGAAATGCAGATTGTAGGACTCTAACAAAATTCTGAAGTGAAAAGGATATAGTCTTATGATATTCAGCATTCCGTTAAGAGATTTTGTTGTATAGGTTCACAAAACTAACAGTGAGAAATCAAAAATATCAGTCAGAAATTACAACGAAAATTTAATAAGATTATTTCATTTTCAGTAACAAGCAAGCAGTCTGACAAAAGTAAACTCGCTGAACGATAATATTATCTTAATAATTAGTAAAAGAAGTAACATACTAATAAGAAGCAGAACTCTCCCTTTTTTCCAATGAAAGGTTAAAGCTATTTTAAATTTAGGGTAAAAAAATGTATTATTATTTTTAAAAAATAAATCTTCCATTACGCTAACCTTTACAAATTAAAAGAAAATGCACAAACGTGTCGCATAAATTATTCAACAAAAGCGATCGCAATTCTGAATTTATAATAACTAATTTCCACAAATTCGTAATCTGGAAAAAAACTCAGCGAGGAAAATTCATTAAAATAGTGCTCTTTTATTCGCGTCACGATCTGCATTATTATTTAATCAATACTCTAGCAGACAGTAAAATAATTATTCTTCGTTCGAAAAAAGTCAGCAAAAACTGTTTAAAATCGACTTTTTTCATGATGGATTTTGTTTCTGTGTATCGTGGCATCTACAGAATTTCAAATGAACTCTCGGTTGCTCTTTTCCTTATTGAATCTTTTAAAGATTTATTTGACAGACGTCAAAGAAAATTTCAGAGTGGTGGTTTTTTTCGCTCCTCTAGGAAGTTTATTTTCCTTTGACAGATATCATCACCTACGGTTATATCAAAAGTAAATTTTTTTTTTTTTTGGAAAAAGAAAGAAAATAAATAAGTTTGAATGCTTCAAAAGGCTGTATTGTTATTCAACAAACTGAATAATAACTGAGATAATTATTTATTAATTGAATTATTAGCGAGAAAGAATAGAAAACTATTGTACAGAAAAAGATGCAGTTATAAAAGTGATAAAACAAAGTGTTTGAGATCGTAAAAGATTTGAATAGCATTAAATTCAATAAAAATTAAATGTATATTCGAAGATATTTCTGCAAATTCTTATACACCATGCATTTAAATTATCTTTTTGGTAATATCGGTTTTAATGACCTCTTTCAACAGTTTATAAAGGACGAAAATGCACGCAAGAATGACTCGTTTTTATGATAACGCGAAAATTATGCTAATAGATGTTATTGTTATTATAAATTAAATCAGAGAGGGAAAAACATTACTGTTGATTTTAAGTTTTAACATGAACTTCTCCAAAAACACTTGATACTAAATACGTCGTAAAATCATACAACTCAATCTTTAGAAATCTGCACCTCTCTCTTTTTTTTAACAATGGGTTTAAGGCCCATGATTGAATGTTGAAATTGGAATTTTCCTCTGATTAATTATTAATTAAACTTGACTTTTATGTGTGTGTTTCAATTGTGACATAAATTTTTCTAGGGATAAAAAAAGTCGTAAGCGTTTTTTGTTAAGACTTGTTTATAGTGCCTCATAACTATCGTACATTTTCCCATACAGATCATAGAATGCGAAGTTATCACACATATTGAATGTTGACTTCAAAATGTTTAATCAAAAGGAAAGTTGAAAAGTTGAAGGTAACAAGCATTTTCCCCGATTTTTTTTTTATCTATAAAAAATTATTTTTCATCAGTATTTCGTTATTCGTTGCAGCATAAGAGTAATTAATGAAGAGGGTAGGTAAAAAAAAAAAGCACAATGAACGACTACTTATATCAGTTCCTCTATGCCTTTCGAATTTTTGATCGAATATTTCAAATCTTGTAGACATGCATGGCAATGTTTATTACAATGTGAGTTCTTTGCATATGAAATATTCCTACTGAATTACATGAACAATATTTCCCGAAATTTCCAAAACAATATTTTCCAAAATTCTTAGACCAATAAAGAATGAACTGAGAGACATATTTTGAAGTTTTTCTGTTACATTTATGATTATTATCTCTAAGATATTTTTACTTCATAAGAATCTTCAGTTCGTTACATGACAAATGTAATGCGCATTACTAGTATTATTTGTAACTCTTAAGGAAAACCGTCTGACGCTATGATTCCCTTGCAGGTTTCCATGATGATCTCGGCAATGCCAGCAGTAGCGGTGCGCAGGGGTCGAAAACGCAGCAAGACCTTCGGCCGCTTCAACTTACCTCCGAGTCACCACTCGAGTACTTCCTCACTCTCCGGACGCAACCGAAGCTTCACCAGACGCCAGGGAGGACAGAGCATCAGCACCATCAGTACGCAGTATGGGGGCAACAGGGCCTTCCGACACCGCATTCGATATGACAGCGAACTCGACAGACAGAGACGGAGGTTCCTCATCTATATGGGCACACTGTTCCTCATCACTGGTTTGCTGCTAGTCTTCATCGGAGTCGGTGCCATGGTGCCAACGGCGCAGACCGTTGGCCTCCTGCTCATAGGGATCGGTGCCGTTCTTTGTATCATCAAGGTCTTCTGTTCAGAAGCACATGCCACAGACGTGCCACAGAAAGTTATCGTCGAGGATGTCGATGTGGAGTCCAACTCGGGTGGTAACAACGAGGAGGCAGACGTCGCCACACCACTTGCCAAAATTTCAGAGTTCACGGAACTGCCCGTGTCCGATTCCGCGAATAATGCTGCAACCACTTCACCCACGCAAGATGAAAGCAACAGCCACCAGAACAGCATCACACCAACGAGTCCGCCAAACAGCATACCGGAGACGCAAGTGCTGATCGGCAATGATTCTAGTGGACGATATTAAGACTCTCTCTTTGCTGTCTCCACTCTTTAGATCTTGAAAATCCATCCCATTAAAATTGTTTCGTGGATTATTTGCGTAAACCTCAGGAACGCAATGATGTGAATGAACAAAATACAAGAATTATTTACTTCGATGAAGTAATTCGACGTTTACTAAAGATGCAGTAAAGCCAATGCATAAAAAGAAAACTTTCGTAATAATTTAGTATTTTCGTTCTTGCACGGAAAAAGCAAGTGTGTTTAAATTTAACGCGTATTCACATTGGAAAATTTTCGCGAATTCGTTTCCTTTCATAGGAACCATTCGAAAATATTTTATAAGCTACTTAAAAATGTTTATATTATTTTTTCTTCGAATCGAAACAGTATGGCCCGTTTTAAATTCAATCGATTCAGCTCTTTTCACTCAAAATCATCGTTCTAATAAAATCATTGTTCCGAAGTTTCGCATTTCTGATAATGACAAAAATGCGGTATCTATTTTCCATCACAATTCATTTCTTCATATTTGAAATATCCTCATTTCAACCATCATGGTTTCAGTTCGAATTGCACCTTCATTTATATTTGAATGGAAATATTGCATTTCAATGAAAAAAAAAATATGTAGCAAGCTTGTGGTAAGTAAAGTTTCCAACATAATTTTTATCACTTTTTCAGATAGAGAGTAATAATAGTTAATTAAAATACGATTTCTTTCCCAAAAAAATTATCTCAGAGATCATACACAATCATTTTTATTCGAAATATGGGAACTACAGATGGAAAAATGTCTGATAAAATTTATTTATGTCATCAAATGGAGTAAAAATAAGTTAAATTGCCTCTGAATTAGTAACCGTTTAATGTCTGAACACAAATAGAACTCCGCACGTAGCTGTAGCTGACTGGCGATTTAATCCATTATTCAATCCATATCGTTGTCGACCAAAACTTGGTGCTACTTCGTCTCCAACTACTTAGCACTGTCTTTGAGCGATTAACGCTTCTCTAAATGCCTTTATCCAAGACAAACGTACTCAAAAGATACAGACTTTATTCAAAACGTATGCGACAAATATTTCTTCATCGTCTTGAATGCTACCTACTCTACAACAGAAAGTGCTTGATGACAACACGACAATTTGATGTAATGGAATACATCATAAAATGAACTCGATTATAAGAACATAAAAATAATCTGGTAATCCTTCGAACAACTATTCAGCATCTAAGAAGGCAACGGTGAACTTTGTGGTACATTAAGAATGATAAAGGAATCGTTTAAAGAAGCACTAGAACTTCTTGAGCTCTTGTTCAGTATTAAATGGTACAAAAAGACTTCGGATTGTTGATTTATAAATTATGCCATTAAATATTTGTATGTGTATGATGTTACCATTATGAAGTTATCACTACTGTCACGTGGTTTCTCAGAGTGTAGGAATAGTTTGGCTTCCAGTAAATGTGCAACTAGGCAGCTGATTACCTCGAAGTTTGAAATGTGAAACATATTTGAATTTCATTTCATCCATTAATGAATGAAAAATAAGCATGTTATAAAAGTATCAAAATTTTACTTAAAAATTATATTCTTATTTTATTTAGGCAAACATACAATTTGCAAATGCAGCAACATATAAATTTTACTATTCTAAACATGCATAACTTTCGCCATCATATTTAATGAGAAATGGTGCTTTTTTGTATTGATTTTGGTATTTATATATTTAAAAGTTGGCATAAAGTAATTCATTGCGAAATTAATTTAAGTTTCACTTAAGTGATATCAATATATAATTATATTACATTTTTTCCTATCCATTTTTCATTTTGTCTCCAAATCTAAAAATAACTAAGTTTTTTTTTAAATATATCGTTAATACATATATAACAACCAAAAGTTTAGACATGAATAAATTTCACCCTGAAACTCTCAGTTTTCAAGCTGATAGAGTGTTAAAAGTAAAATTTTATTTTTCAATTGAAAGAGAAATTTTTAATACATTGTAAAATAGACAGCTTTCGAGCATTTTTTTTTTTTTTTTTGACAATAATAAGAAAGTTTTTTATTATTAATCAAATGTAATCTAATAATCGTTTTTAGATACGTAACTCATTTTTAATGATTGAATGAAATTCAAATAAATCTTTTATCAAATGATATCCGATTCTTCAGAATTCTTAGTGTATGTGTAACCGTGTATTTTGATGCAATGTTTTGCATGCTTGGCCTTTATTTTCGCGGCATGATACCCACAGCTAAAATCAAAACTAAACGAATTAGCTAATGTTTTAAAATACATTAAAATGTTTACTATCTTTACTGTTTTTCATACAGTGTTCCAAATACTTCTAATTTTTATATTATCATGATTTAAATAACATGTTGCTATGATTTTTGAAACTTAAAAATATTTATTTCACATTATCTGAATCTATTTATATCAAGATATTGTACCTGAAAATATTTTAAAGTTTGTTTTAACATGCACATGTGATTGTGTTCCAAAATAATCATCATCAATTGCCTTAATCGAAGAGTATAATGAGAGAGAGAAAATGTTACTTTATAATATATATATCCTGTACAAAATGAAATGTATTATATTTCTTGTTGCAAATTCACAAATGTTAAAGATAAATTTTGGATAATTATTAGAAAACTTGTACTTAAAACGAAATTTGATGCATAATTTTAAAAATATTTCCGTATTTTTAATTCGAGAAAGTGATATTTAAAACAAAATTGATGTCATGTATTTGGTAATTTTCAATTTACTCACAGTCTTTGTGATTCGTAATTTTTTAATTGCAAATTATAAAAATAATTTTTTGCTCATACACATCCCTAGTTTTTATAAATAATAACGCTATGGAAGAAGTTGAAGCTTTCGAGCTATTCAAATTTATCATTAAGAAATTATTTCATTTATCAACGTTTTCAATTTTGTAAAAAAAAATATATCTATGAAATAATATATATGCATTTTCTGATGCAAAATTGTCTAAACGAATTCTTTTGAAAAGCCAAGAAATAGAAATTTCATGAAAAAGTACATAACATCGCAAACATAATACCCTATTAACAGCCTTAAAATTTAAAAATATATATTAAAATTTGAATTAAAGTGGAAGTTTTTCTCATTCTGTTTTTTTCTGATAAAGAGTATTGTAGAAATTGTATAAAAGCTTTTCTAAACTTTAAACGTTACGAAAGGATAATTTAAACAGATGTATTGTAAACAAAACAAATCAGCTTGTCAGAAGATGTTTTGGACATTTTAATTTGAAAAAGTGATGCAATTTATATTCACTGATTTTGACAGATATACATTTCTGAAATTGCACTGACACACATTGGAAATTGGAATTATCTCAAAGGAAAATATATAAGATGTATCATAACATAAATCTTTTTTATATGCACATGCATTCCTACTTGTATTTTCGTACGTAAAGCATATTAATATGTAAACAGTAAAATCTTTTTAAATAATTTTAAGCTCTGTTTTAAATTGGTTGTTATATCTCCTATGTCCATAAAGTTTTGTTTCGTGAATTGAAAGTTTGAAATGATTTTCGTCCCACTGAAAATATTATATCTGTGAGAAAATTCCTAATGGCCTTAATTATGTATTGAAAGAAGATCTCGGGTTTTCATTGCTGTTTGCTCAATATCATATTGCTGTCCATTTGCGCTTGTATACTTTTATTTTAAAGCATGCGCACAGTTTTTAAGGATCATTTTACTTTTATTAATAAATTGCATATTTACATAAATGTTTACTTTTAAATGCTAAATGTATTTTATTAAACTCTTCTTGTAATCCTTTTTCATGTAACATTCACAATGCTCTTTCCTTTCACTTTATAATGAGCTTCCCTGCATATTAAATGGATGTAAGATATTCCAAAGCATAAACGATGCAGAACGTTGGCTTTTGTAAAATAAATTATTTTTATACGAAAATTAACATTTTATTTAAAAAAAAAAGGGAATATAATTGTATAAAACTCTAGAATTAAATGCTCCTTAAACTCCAGCGTAAGTTAATGAGTGAAAAGAAGGTACTTCCCTGTTATTGCAGCGCCAGTTGATGAATCGCCAAGTGATTAAGAAATACCGTCAAGGTCTGCTGTACTGCAAGATAGACTTCACGAATTTAACGAACGTTATTTGACGGGTGCCGCTGTAACAGGGAAGTACCGAAAAGAATTTAATTTGAGTACATCAGCAACAATAAAAAAGAAACCATGTTTGTCTCAATTAACGAACATATAAGATGTTTTTGGCTGATATAAAATAGCGAATGTTATAAAAAATTTGTTCTACTATTGAAATAATATTCAAAATCGGTAGCAATTAAATTCATATATCCTCACCCTAAAATAAGATGAATATAATCAAATAACTTAAAATAAAACAAAAGGCTTTAAAACTCTATAATGTGAAACCTATGCCTCAATTAGAAATAGATAAATGAAATCACAAATTACTGTGTGAAAAGACTACCCAGTGTAACAAAAAATTATTTTGTAGAAAACATAAAATATTTTAACAAAGATGCTTTTTGATAATACCGTTTATGCTTTGGAGTTGTTTTCCTGCCACTGTATGAATCATACTTTGTTGCATTCATGTTGAATTTTGAATATTGAACGGCTGTATATATATTTGAGCTATTTATACATGTTATCATGCATATACTCTTTTCATATTTATCAACTTTAGTTAATACTGTCATTATATAAGCACATATTTAACTTCTTACATTCTTAAATTTCCATTTCATGAATTTAATTACATCAAGTGTTGATTGCTCTAATGTTTGTTAGAAATCTTAAAAAAATATATGATTTAATAGTTTACATAAATATAAAAATATTAAATAACCCATTAAACATTTTATGCAATTTAAATATCACCCATTAAAGAAACATAAAAGTCTGAAAAATAATTAGATTTTTTTTTATTTATTTAGCGCTACATTTTTTTTTTTTAAGTTATTATTTTTATAAAAATTGTACAATGTTTTTTTCTATCTTAAATGAATCCCAAAAGTATAATAAATTGTTATTCAGAAAAATACAAACAAATACATTATAATTTGGAAAATCTCAGGTGTGTTATATATTTTTCTCTCATGAAGAAAATAATTTTATTTTCACTGTCCTTTAAATTGCAAGCGGCCTTTAAATTAAAAATATACACTTGTGTCAAAACAAATTAAAAAAATTTCATGCATTCTAATATTAAAAAAATAATTATTTTTTATTCATAATAATTAATAACATGGTTCATTATTTCTTATTTTGAATTCTGAGCTCTGTTTAAAACTATTAACTCTTGATACGAAATAAAATAGCTCTTTTTGAAAACTTAAAATCTAAAATCAATGAAGTTTAATTTGCTATCGTTGTATATAACTAATTATTCTTTTAGCATGCAATCATGTTATGAAATAAGAAGAGCAAATCTAAAATAAATGCAATACAATTTATTGAATGTTATACGTACACGTTAATTGTGACAAAAAAATTCAATCATTTTACAAAAATATATTATTTATCGATTAGTTTTTTTTTTAAAAAAAAACTTTTCAAAAAAGCTAGAAACTAATAAAAAAATATACTGATATTATCTCTAAGATAACATTCAAATCTTCTACGTTGATTTTATTTCAATAATGGGAATGAAAATTGGGATTAATTGAATATAGTATGGTGGAAACATATATTCACAGTGATGTTTTATAAATTAAACATTATAAAATGAAACAATCGTATCTTATAGTAAGTTCAAACAAAAATGTGTTACCCATTAACAAAATTAACATAATAACTGCGTATTTGATTTAAAAAATTATATTTACGTTGAGTTATTGGCCTTAAAAATCATTTAATTTCTAATTTATTTAATTTTAAAAACATTCCATAACAATTTATAATGATAAAATTTTCTTAAGGCTTGAGTACACATTTAATTCGCTTTTTAACATACGCATATGTATCAAAAGCACTTAAGGCTATATAAGTTTTTTCATTAGATGTTATGTACGAATTACTTTTTAAAATAATAAGGTTTTTGCCTTGCGAAATCACACTTTACTTTAAAAATAAAAGTTTGCTTTGTAATTATTCACAATGTTTTTCTTAACTATCATAAAATGCATTATTTTCGGAGATTTGTATGTAAAAAAGACTGCATCATAAGTTATAGTGAAATGGGGAAAAAAAAATTTAACAATGCGAAGCCAAAAAGCGCGTTCTTTTAACACGTTCATAATTAGTTAAATAAATTTAATTGATTTTTTTAATACGTGTGTAACTAACGATTAAGAAAAGAATCCTATTTGAAACAAATAACCTTCATCTGTTAATTAATACTTGTTTCGAAAAAGCATGAAGATAAGTGTTTGTAATAAAATGTAAGAAGTTTATCCCGTAACATGACACACATGTATATAAAAGTTTCCAATATTAAAATTCCTTCAGTACCTAAAGCATATAATTTCATTAACTCTTTACTTAAAACCAATATATTTTATTCTTGCTTTCTATCATTAAGTTTGGCAAAATGGCAGCTAAATCACTGTTCTGGTGCTAAATATGTTGCGGCAAATTCAAGATGCCTAGGGCAATATGGAAGGAGTGTAGCATGGTAAAGTTCGGAATTTTCTTTTTTGTCGCATTAAATAGTATTGGTTAGTTTGTGCTTTATAGAATAACTATCTCACTGGCTACTTGAATGAAAACTCTTAAAGTACAATAAGTTATAGAAATTAGCTTTCCATCTCAAACTTGTTAAAATTAAATAGTTGGAAGTTGAGGCATTTTAAAATATAACCTTTGAACTTTCTATCTACAAGATTCGTATTCGTAGGGAAATATAGAACGCAGCAATGTTAGTCCGACCTTCTCTCATAGAAGGGAAATTTGTTTCATTGTCGATTTCCAAACCTTTCTGCATATTTAAGTAATGAGCATTTTTGAATCCATAAAATTAGTAAATAGTTTTAGAATGAGAACAAAAGAATAAGCGTTTAGGTATAGAAACAGTTCGGATTACATTGCGTGAAACGGGGATTAATTACAATTTTTATAACTGTATATACATAAGTTAAAAGGAAATAGTATTTTCTCTCGAGCAACATATCACTTTAAAATGATGAATAAGGAATATCGGACAGAAAACTTCTAACGAAGTCAATATACAGAAATTCATTTTTAAACATTACATATATAATTTTTCCGTAAAGAAGCTTATTTCGATTTGCTCATTATTGGAATCAGCATAATTCTAACCCACTCACTTAAATTCACATTCATTAAATAACAATCACCATACAAAAAAAAAAAAAAAAAAGAAAGAAATTATTTTGATAGCAAACGAAGATATATTTGAGCAATTCAGTTTGCTGTTTCAACAAATTGTATTTCTATGTGAAAGTAAATTTGTAATCTCATTTTAAAAAAAAACTTTTCAGTGAAGAAGGAATTTCTTAAATTCTTGTATATTTTGATACTAAACAAGGTCATCGAAAACTAAAATAATGGCTCTCAGATGAAAAAAAAATAATGAAAATATACTTGACTTTCTCCCATGTATTAAATATGAAAATTTAACTTAAAATTAAATTTTTGTTTTGTTTTGTACGAAAAATACCGAAAATTATTCTTAAAAGTAAATATTAAATTAAAGTTTTAAAATAAGCTAAACACAGTATGTTGTCTAAGAAAATAGCTCAAACCGTAATGTAAATTCTACATTTTATAAAATGATTTCAAGTTTTCTATCGATGTAAAATGTAAGAAAAGGCAAAATAAATAAATAAATTAGAAATAAAAATTTCAAAACTTTGTTAGAATACATTATATGTTTTCCATCAACCAAACAAATAAATATTGATCAAAAAATGACATAATAACCTTTTATCGTGATAAAATGGTACTAATAAAGTTATTAGGGTGGATATACGTTTTAAAATTCTTATAAAGGGTGCAATCTTAATAAAACAAATAATTTAATATTATTAATAATAAACATTTAACTTGATTTGATATATAGTAAAAAAATTAATTAATTAAGCTACATTAGTTTCAATTTAGGCGATTTTATTTCAGATACAGCAGTCTTCATGAAATCTAAAATCAAAACAAGGCTAATAAGTTCTTTATATTTTGTCCAAAATATCCATCAAAGCTATATGCGGTTAGAAGTGTCACCTAACTTATGAAATTTTTAAGTAGAAGTAAGAAATGCATCAATGCATCTTTTGAAGTTCTGTAGATCATAAATATCCAGTTAGTTTTCTTAATTATATTTTAAATGTGAGCTTGCAATAGACTACCAATGCTCAAAGCTAAAATGAAGCAATAAATACCTTACGATATTTTACTAGTTTTCATTCACGTAGTCTTATTTACGAGTCAAATTAACACTTTGTATGATTTGAAGCATATTTTAGTAGAGTTGAGTAGTTATGTAAATAACGATATATCCCCTTCCTTAGAAGAGAGGGAAGGTTTCCCCTTCTTCATTCCGTGTTTTTCTGGAATTCTTCTTGATGACTCTGTGCTTTACATCATGTCCAGCTTCTCCCGCCTTCATGACCTTTATATATGCATTTGAAAATAAAGTTCATGAATGTAACAATTCAGATATTTGTATAAACACTAAAAACAAAACTTTGGATGTCTTATGTAATCTTAATTTCAATTTGAACGGTCATTTAAATAAATATCTTTTTATCATACATGGTCTCTATTCCGTTTTTTGTCCATTCTGTAGTTACTAGCTAAAATGTGCATCAATGGATATTTGGACAACCAGGCTTCTCAGCCTACAGGTTCAAGAAGATTGAAGTGGGAGTGGAAGAAAATTATAAAACTGAGACTTTATTCGACCGATTTCTTATCTTTCTTAAAAAAAAAAAAAGAATTTAATGGAATGCAGTACCATGTAGTTTGAGAACCATTGATATGCATAGAATATTCAAACTCAAGAAAAGTAGTTGCCCCATATAAAAATAGATATGTATGTTTGTTTGTTTTTTTAAAAAAAAAAAACTTATTATACAATCAAAAAATTAATTATATAGACTTAACTTTCATGTAACTCAACAGATAGATTTCGACAAATTTCTACATTATAAAGCGCGAATAAACTTAAATTTAGTGGCACAAAGGAATAGGTTCTCTCTCTAAATATAAATACTTTTAAAAAAAATAATCTGTTTTCACTTAAAAGAGAGAAATGTATTTATAAAATTAATTATATAAAGCTAAAGCAGTTTAATATCGTGTCTTCGTCAATTTCAATCTTTGTCAAAAATTTTTTTTTTTTTTTTTTTTTTGTGGCAAAATACCGTTATCTTTTTAATTTGTTTCATCTACATATTGAGTTCTGAGGTACATTCTTGGAAACTAAATTTGCCTCCGCTTGCTTGTTTTTGATGTGAAATAATTATAAATATCGTAGTTTCTGATGCTATACAATTCATTCCAAAATTTTGCTTCTTTTCAACTGAGAAATCTTTAATTATTAATGGTATTATCAGTTTTCGAGCCATGTTAAGGCCAATCCCTATTACAGGAATACTGATTTACCAGTATACTATTAAGTGTACTAAACATGTATATTTTTTACAAAACTGAAAATATTTACTTTTACATTTATTTGTCTGTCTTTCAACTAAATTATCAAAATTTTGATTTGTCTAAAAATCAATATCACCACTACTAATTTAGCAACAATTTGTTTAATGTATTAATTATACGAAATTTGCGGTGGATCTCTCAGTAGAAAACAGCTTCAAAGAAAGGATTAAATCTTTCTGGTTATATGTGGAGGGAAAAAAGTTACATTTTTTTTAATTAAATGATGAAAACTAAATAGCTTTAAAAAGTCATCATATTATTTCACATTAAATTAAGTAATTAAGCAAATTTTACAAGAAAAAGAGACTATTTCAAGATATTTTTTCTAAAATATGAACCATCGACATCAAGAAAAAACATTCTAAGGTCGTGTTTCTTGGAAAAACCGACACATTAATAATTCATGACTCCTCCAAAAAATGTCGACGAAAATAGGTTTTAGAAAAAAGCATTGTTAAAACAAAACTTCACGCTGTTTAAAATTAGTACTAAAAATTACTAGCATTCAGAATACGTTAATATATAGCTGAACTGTATATCTTTTAGTCAAGTCATTTTTAATTCAGTTCGTAAGGGTAAAATATCTCTCAATAAATTGAGCAGATTATATTTTTTTTGGAAGGCTTGCTTTAAATTATGGGTTATACATTCAAATGAGTGTTTTGCCGTAAAATTTAAAGGGAAAAAGAATGTTTAATAATGCAGCTCATGGTGAGGTAGAATGTTATCTAAGTAGAAAATAGACTAAGAAAAAGTTATTTGAAAGTTTTAAGGTTTACATCTGTCAGTCATTTTTAATTCATGAACATCTTTCCTTCTCATATTGAGATTGTTGTTTTTATTTGAGTACAATAAAGTATTAATAATAGATTTATAGTTTATTAACGTAGTCTTTGAACGCAACATGACAGTTATTGACGAAGGAGCTCAAAATTTTGAACCTCAGTCAAATGACGAGGGTGATACCTAAGTGAGCACTCCGCCTCCAAACATCCATACCCTGCCTCGGGAAGATTTGGTGCCTCAACAGATTTAATGTACATCAGCCCCGCTACACATAGGGTCTTTTGGGGCATCAGTACTCCAATCCATAATACCAAGAAATAAATCGGCTGTGCGCTCGCGATCATGACTCGGCTACAGCAGCCACATAATAAATTGTATTTGAAAGAGCAAAAAAACATAGATTTTATTTTTATAAAATTACGTTTTTTCTGATAATTTTTGAAAATATTTTTATGTCTATGTTAATGATTCGTTTGTGAGTTTTCAGATCTTATTTTTTTTTTTTAAGCTTAGATAAGCATGCAACTTCACAGAAATTTTCATTATTTTGTTCTATTTCAAATACATTTTTTGTTGTATTCAAATAAATATAATGTACAGATTTGAGGAAGAGAAATTAAAAGTTACGTAGGATAAACATACATTTTCAAAAGTTTAAAATAGCTGGTAGACGGAAACCTTAAGACCGATAAAAGTGAGGCTGATCTAGTATAAATAATATTTGCAGACATATATAAAACTAATACAATAAATTTGGATTGAAATTAGTTAGAAAAGTTAAGAATTGAAGAATGTTTCTCTACATATCTTTTTACTTCGGTGGTGCGGACGAATATATATTATACTTGATTTCCATCGAAAATGAGATTTTAAACAAGCAACTGACAATGTATAATTATGAGAATGAACTTTCCACACTTTGTTGAAAGTTGTAACCAATGGTTATATTTGTTTATGGTAATAACTGATAGATGGCGCCCCCAGAACAGTGTACCTGTATAGTTTCCCCCTGGTGGGAAACGTGTAGTTGAGGCGATGCTGCGGGGAAAGCTGGTGTGACCATCGCGCGGGAATCTTTCCCCAATGTTGTTTTCTGCATTTATAAAATACACATCTTTAAACTGTGATAACATGAACTGTATCAATATCCCTATTGTACAGAAAATAAATGTATGTAACCCTGAGGTGAAGTAATTTCATGGATTGAACGACACCTTTATCCCACAGGCGAGTTACAAAGTTAAGCAAGAATTTTTAAGAAGGCTTTTTTTAAAGACAATCATAGTATTAAGGCTTCCGTTTAAGAACCGTTTTAATTCGTGAATGTAATGCTAATCCTATGGTATTTTTACTTTCATTTCTCAAATCTATATTACTTATTTATTTAAATGTGATAAAATACATTCGAAGGAACAAAAAGAAAAGAAATTTTTTGTATGATAACGCCTTTCTTTCATTTTCGTAAGAGTTTCTATGAATATTTTAATGATTATCTGTTAGTTTCTAAACCCTTTAAAAGTATTTAAAAGTTCTTACTGAAATCAAAGGGTGCGTGTAGGGAAGGAGGAAGCAATCAAACATAAACTTTATATTTTACACATTCCGATGCTTCAACTAAATATATACATCTAGAGGGTTACTTAAAGAATCAGAGCTGGTGCAGTATAAGCTTAAATTTTTGCAAGTTTTTTTTTTTTTTTTTTTTTTTTTTTTTGTAGCGATGAGTTTTTCATGTTAAATTTCATGCATATCAATTGCTTTGCTAGGCCTAAATGTTACACATATTAATGCTCCCGTCTACCCGCCATTTTGATTTCGCGGACGTTATGTTAATCCTATGGAATTTCGACTTTGATTCTCACATCTTTACTATTTGATCTACTTGAAAGCAATAAAGTGCATATGAAACAGCAAAAAATAATGAACCTTTCTATGAAATTGCTTTTTCTCTCCGATTTTAAAAATATTTTTATTCTTCTTTTAACGATTCGTTTGTGAATTTTCTGGTCTTTAAAAAATATTTTTAAGAATCGGAGGAAGAAAGCAATTCCACAGAAGCGTTCATTATTTTTTTGCTCTTTCAGATGCATTTTATTGCATTCAAATAGATCAAATAGTAAAGATGTGAGAATCAAAGTCGAAATTCCATAGGATTAACACGTACACGAAATCAAAATGGCGGATAGACGGGAGCATTAAGAAGGTTCGTTAAGAATACGAAATTAAATACGTCTGACAATAATACGTTGGACTTATTTAACTTCTTCAAAATCTGGTAAAGGAAGTGATGATACGACTTTAATACAATAAACCAGGACAGCAAATCAGATTTAAATAAACAAGGAAAAGAAACATTAGTGATTAGACTTTGATGCTTCATATCTCTCCCCTTTTCATAAAATTTATTATAGATACAAGTTTGAAATTTTTTTACACAAATAAAATTCATCTTTCTCATCATACTGAAATTAAAACAATTAAATAAACAAAACGTAAGTGAATAAAATGAATAAGTAAAGATTGAGAAAGGTAACAAATCAGAAATAGTGATGTTCACTATTTACTGTATTAGATAACGTGATATGGAGAATTAGTTATAAAACTTATATTAATTTACCCCAAGACGAAATAATTCAACAAGGAGAGAAAAAAAGTGCTGGAATCACAAAATGATTAAATTACTTTCAAAGGTATTTTGAAGTATGGCTTAAATTTTAGAGATGTTCATATTCTACTGAAGTTGTTCTTCGAAAAAAAGTTTTCATTAATAAATAAAAATACTATATTCTGTTGTAATATGAAAACTAATGTTCTATTAATACTTTTGAAGTACATAAATATTCACAATATGTTTGTGCGTTCTTACATTTATTGATTATCCTCATTACATAAACATACTCTAATTGAAATATATATATTTACTGAATTATCCATAACACAATGACTTTTACTTAATATAGATGGCTTCAGCAAATATAAATGTATGTTACTATTTCAAATTGCCCTGTTGTTGTTCATTTTTTTAAATAGTTTTCTTATTGAAATTCTGAAGAACTTTTCAAATGATTGAGAAACCCTTGTCGAAATTTTGAGGAAAATTTGATAGTTTTTAATGTTTTATGAGGAGTAGGAACCTCCTATACCGACAATATTAAATTGGTCAATTTCGATGCAACTTTTCTCAAAATCTATTATAGATACGTTTGAAACTTTTTACACAAAAAAATATATCTTTCTCATTATACTGAAGTGAACTTTTGTCTAAATTTGAATTTTTAGTTTATTTGTAATATATTGTATCAGACATAGTGAACTTTGACTATTTTCGAACAAATAAATCTGTAAAAAAATACATTTTCTAATTTTTCAAAAAAAAGCTTTTTTCAGTATGTATTAGCAAGTATTATGAAAATGTTCTACACAATTACACACTTGCGAACACTAGTTTCTTAGGAATAGAATGTCGCACATGAAAAATTCACATTTTGTGAGAAAAATAAGTTTTAATGTAAAAATACTTAACTGTGTGTCAGAACATTCCTGTTCCATACTCTAAATTATCCTCATTTCTTAAAATTTCACCATCCTCTATTTTCCTATTAAGTCTTCTTTCTTTCCTAACATCCTTTGTATTTAGTAAATTAAATTTGACAACCTCTTCTTGTCGGGGCGTTTCATTGCCTGTATCGTATAATCACCAGAGTTAATGTTCAATTTTCTCAAAATTAGCCATTTTGAAACATTGCCCATAATAAAGGAATATATACCATGATATGCACCTAAAGAGAGGTCTTCTATTTTTACAAACGGATTTTTTTTGGTACGCTAGACCATATTGCAATATTCACACTCTCATACGAGTTTTGGATAAGCCTTTCCGACAGCAACATGTTAACTAATTTTATGGAGGTAAATTTCCCCAAGCAATATCGCCTTTTTAAATTACACCATATATCTGCATCTGATTGGCAAAATCCGTGCTGAGGTGTTTAATCCGTCGACAGTTTGTTAAAATATTGCCGTATTTCTCCGTATGGCTAGATCGCTATATGTTTGCAAACGGTCAACTACTGTCTTTGTCAACCTGTTTTCTCCATACAAAGACTTTCCATCTTAAAGCTTTTGACCTCTTACATCTACTTTCAAGCGTAAAAAAAGTGTCCCCATTTATTTCCAAAATATGCGACCAATGCATGTTAATTTCTTAGTAAAAGTTAAATACATCAATTAGAGTCGTACATTATTATCAATACAGAATGAAGTGCGCTCCGTACATTTTTCGTGTTTTTATTGAGCATAGCCTGTTTCAATGATGATTTAAAACTAAGTTTTTAAAGCTTCTTATTATCGTAGAGATTAAAATAAAGTATCATTAGAAAGTTGAACACATACACAATTTGAAAATGTAAAAGTCTGAATATGTCATTTTTTTTGAAGAATTTGAAGTTTCAACATTTCTTTACAAAGGTATTACAAAAATATTTAACAAAATACTATAAAATTTGATAAGTTTCTATAAAATTTAACAAAAATACGAGAAAACAAAAACGAAATTAACAAAAACTTTCTGAGCGTATTGCATTATGGAAAGAAAAAACTCTGCCATTCAAATAGAATAAAACTTTTTAGAAATACTTACCCTTTGTTTCATCGTATTTCAGAAAAGTTACGAAAAAGGATATAAGCACAAACAATACAAGAAATAAGACATGGAATCAGTTTCTTATTCGAAGAAGCAGTTGAATTTGAAAATTAATTGTAACATTCAGCATAAGAATATCTACACCAAGCGATTTAAAAAAAACTGAATTAAAATGATTTTTAAAAATCGAAAATTTTATAAATATAAGTCACGTGTTATTTTAATAAATTGTAAAAATGTTTCAAAGGACTAAATTCACGTGACGTCACGATCACATGATAACTTGACCACGTAATACTCACCGATGTAAACAAGTCTTGTATTCGTTTGTTTTTGCACTGCGTTTGTTAAATGTGTTATGCTTCATAGGCTTAAGTAACTTACATTTTACTAATACTACTTTTTAATTGAATGAGAAATTATTACAAAACTTGACCACATTGTGTACGTCAAGATACTCCCCATTTCCTCCATGGGGGAACAGCACCTGAAATAATTTATACAAGCTCAAAAAAAATTTCCGCAAAAAGGCTATATAAACGACATTTCCCCACAATTGTGGATAGAATATAAACAGTATACGAACAAACTGAGATATCGTATTAAGCAAGAGAATTCAAAGTACAGGGATGAAATACGTAATAAAGTGTCTAATCCTAAAATCTTCTATAGCCTTCTCAGAAAATTTACAACTAACAAGAATGCAGAATCAAAATTAAATCTCCTCCAGTATCATAATAAATATGTAACTTAACCTCAAAAACAAGCTAATTTCTTTGCAAACTACTTCGCATCCAATAACGGTTCACACGAACCACTTCCTCTGGATTTTCTCCATAAAGAAAACGACCCTCTTAACAAACCTCTCCATATTTCTGAGTTCCTCTCCATATTCAGAGCTATAAGATATGCTAAAAATACTGCCCCAGGAGTTAATCAGATTAATGCAACTTTCCTAAAAAAACTTTTACAATAACCAACGAATTGTGGTTTTAAATTATATTCAGTATTTATTTAGGAATTCAGTTGTATCTCAGTCATAGAAACACGCAATTATTCTCCCAATTCCAAAACCGTGCAAGGATAAAACTAAAATTTCATCTTATAGACCAATAACTCTGTGACATTGGGCTATTAGCGGTTTTCTCTTCACTAACCTTGGGGATTTTCAATTAAGCTTGATTGCATTTGCTAAACAACCTTTGCCCAACCAAAAATGAAACGTGAATAAGTATATAGAAAGCAGGTAGAAATGAAGTGAAACAAAATAGTTAGGAAATATATAAAAACTCAGATTGAGAGTCGCGATAGAGAGGTTGAGTGATTCTAGTGTTCAGCAATTGTTCCAGAGTCGGAGTTGAAGTCGGAGCCGGGAATTGTTACAAGTTATGGTTGGTTAATGTATGCTAGAAATCAAGATAGCTTTAGTGGTAAGAGTCAGTTAGATTATTACTAGTAGATCGAGTTAATGTAGTTAAGGCCCTGTCAGGGAGAGCATTTACAATTGCCGTTATATTAGCAATCTAGCAATAAATATTGTGTTTATTGTTCTAACGTCTCTTTGATCAACTTATTGACTTTTAGTGTTGATATATTGAGTTTAGCTATGGCACAAGAGGCAAACAGGATTGGTTTGCCGTGACAGTGGCGCCTAAACGTTCCCACCCCTGGAGTAGGAGCATCCGTGTTCCCCGTAGAGTTTTTCGATGAAACAGGGAATGTGAATGACTTTTTAGCTAGCTTGGATGACAATGTCCAATACTGTAGTATTCCGGAGGTCCTTCAACAGGCATATTTGAGGAATCATCTCTCGGGAGTGGTACTTGGTAATAGGTAAAATTTAGTTAGAGGTAGAGAAGGGGGTATCGACAATTTAAAACAAGCCCTTCAACACACTTTCCCTGCAGTGCGAGACCGCACGGAGCTCGAAGCGAAATATTATGGGTTTAAGCAAAGAATTAGTCAGTCGCCAACAGCATTTATTTTACGAATGCTTAAAGTTGCTCAGTTGCTGAATTTTGTGGTTACGGAAGCGACACTAGAGCAGCACATAATGAGCCGCTTAGCTTCAAATGTGGTGGATTATGTTGAGTTTAGGAATCCCACTACAAAAGCCTAACTCCTGGAAGTAGCGACAACATACGAGTCGCGTCATGCATCTTATAATCCATCACCTAGGCAGGAGCAGCGCCCGATGTATCAACAAGGTAATAATGGATCGAATTTCGATAGACGACGTTCACTAGATAGAACACATGATAGGGGCCGAAATATATAATAATATATATCACCACCAAGGAAACGGGTATCCATCTTCAGGGTTACTACAACAAAACCACAGGAGGTTAAACTAATAGGCGATCGAATAGCGGGAGGTTCTCGAACGCGTGGTTGGCAAAATCCTCCAGTAAGGGTTAACACTATGAAAGTGCGTCCCATAAATATTCCTCATATTCCCGTTATCCTACATGATACGTTTATAACAGCATTATGGGATATTGGGGCTGAGAGATCGTTTGTATCGCTTGAATTTTATAAGCACTATTTTTGCTTTGTCAAAAAGCTAGAGTCGAACCTCACCGTATTCATGGCGCAGAGAGTAACTCTAGGGCGCATAACCTTATCGGTATGCATAAGAAACTTTAAAAAAGAGTGGCAATTCCACGTAGTGGAAGGTTTGCAGTACCCTTGCGTTAGGAAATCACCCTCCAGTAGCGTCCCGACCTTATCATTATGATAGAGTCAAAGAACGCATAATAGAACTTCACATTCAAAGAATGTTGGAGGAAGGAACTATTATGCCCATTCAATCCCCATATGCCTCTTCAGTGGTTTTATGTAGAAAGAAAAATGACAAACCCGTCGATTCCCCTGATGCATATAGGTTCGCAATCGACTACAGAAAGCTGAACGCTTTCACTAAGTACCCTAAATACCCCTTGCGAATAATCGACGACCTATTAATGAACATTCAACAAAATTTTGTCATGCCCACGTTAGACCTTAAGTCAGGGTATTTTCAATTGTCTATTAATCCCCCCGACGGTGTTTGTCACCAAACGGGGACGTATGCCTTCAAAAGGAGGCCTTTCGGATTATCAGGGAGTGCACCCACGTTTCAACGAGCGATGGATATCATATTAAAACCAGTGATTGGAAAATTTGTTTATATGGACGATGTTATAATTACTTCGGGGTCCTTTGCTGATCACGTCCATCATCTGGAGATGGTTTTCCAGGTGTTACAGGAAGCTGGGTTGACTATAAACGCTGAGAAATGTCATTTTGGTCAGGAAGAGTTAAAATATCTAGGAGTGATAATAAATAAGTATGGGGTGCACACTAATCCTAACAAAATTGAAGCTGTTCTTGATATGCCCTCCCCGAAAAATGCACGACAGGCTTCGAGATTTTTGGGGATGACGGGCTGGTATCAAAAATTTATCAGGGGGTACTCCGAACTATGTGAACCATTGTACGCATTTAAGCGCAAAAAGGTCAAGTTCGAATGGACCCCAGAGGCCCAAAAGGCCTTTGACACGCTAAAGGTTGCTTTGACTTCGACGCTAGTCTTACAGTTATCTGATCTGAATTCTCCTTTTGAATTGCAACCAATGCTAGCGTGCTAGGAGTAGGTACTGTTTTGGCGCAGGGTAAAATGCCCATAGCTTATGCTTCGAGAATGCTAAACAAGGCAGAAAGAAATTATTCCATAACTGAAAGGGAATGTTTGGCAGTGATTTAGGTATTACAAAGATTCCGTTCATATTTTGGACATTGTACAACAAAAGTAGTAACGGACCACGCAGCGCTGATCAAGTTAACGAACGGGAAAAATCATTCAAGTAGGATGATAAGGTGGATATTAAAACTGGCAGAATATAATATAGAATGGGAACATAGACCAGGGAATCAGAATGGGGTGGCCGATATGTTGTCCAGACAGCCTTTTGAGGGACAGGCACTCGAATATATCTTTTGCGCCATTATCAATTATCTGGTGTTAACGTCAAGAGAACAGCTGAAAAGCGAGCAGAGACAGGACCCGGAGTTAGGTCATATTTATCTATTTGGATAACCCAGAGAATTCGACAATAATTGCAGTAACATGTGAAAATTGGTTCCAAGACTTTAAACTACTTGATGGTATTCTTTTTTACGCAATGCACTTAACTTCTAAACACGAACTACGGGCTTCTATTCCACAAACACTGCGTGAATCTGTGCTGAAAGAATTTCATGATAATCCATTGGCGGGTCTTTTTGGCATTAGAAAAACTTATGTCAGAATCAAATAATCGAGCTACTTTCCTAAGATGAGGAAAATCGTAAGTGAGAATGTTTAAACGTGCGACATATGTCAACGCTATAATTATAAAAACGCGTTTCCAGCTGGACAATTAATTTCGGTAAAAACTACTTACCCAAACGAGCAAATTTCTTTAAATTTATTAGGACCGTACCCAGCCTCGAAACCCGAAAGGCAGCGGTTTCTTTTAGTAATCGTCGATAATTTTTCTAAAGGGGTCGAATTAATTCCATTACGAAATGCATCGGCTAAAGCAGTTGCCACTGCCCTTTTTAAGCATTATATATCTAGATACGGAGTTCCATTTAAGGTAATCAGTGACAACGACCCCCATTCGTTTCGGAAATATTTGAGGAACTATACTGCTGTTTGTAGAAAATGCAACACCATGAAAGAATCATCAGAATCAAATGAAATTTAATGCAGAAACGACTTGTACTGATACAAATAAATGATGAAATTTTCAAAACAAAAGAAACAAATTAAGCGTCCGAAATCAGTATTTGGTGCAGCCACCATGCGCTGCAATAAGTGCTGCTATACGACGTGGCATGGAGTCAAACAGATGTTGAATATCTGCTTGAGGAAGAGAATTCCATATCGCTTGTATGCGCAACCAAAGTTCGTCTTTGGAAACTGCAGGACGCGGATCACGAGCGAGACGCCGACCAACCATATCCCACACGTGCTCAATAGGCGACATATCCGGTGAATAAGCAGGCCAAGGAAGAAGTTGCATGCGTTGTGCTGAACAGAAGTATCGAACAGTCCGCGCAACATGTGGGCGTGCATTATCCTGCTGAAAGATAGCTCCAGGGATGCCTTGAAGGAAAGGAACGACTTCGGGCTGTAGCACTTCACGGACGTACCTGTTGCTATTGAGATTACCCTCAATTCGTATCAAATTGGATCGTCCATGATACGAAATCGCACCCCAGACCATAACTCCGGGTGTTCGACCACTATGTCGTTCAATAATACACTCAGGAAGGCAGCGTTGACCGGCATAACGTCTAACACGAACACGGCCATCATGGGTCCACAAATTGAAGCGTGATTCATCTGAAAAGACAACTTGGTGCCAATCAGCTCGCCTGTCTCTGTGCTCAAGAGCCCACTGCCGACGCAGCCGTCGATGATTCGCCGTGAGGGGAATCCTGTATAAAGGCACCCTTGCACGCAATCCACGGCGCAGCAGACGACGACGAATTGACGAAGCCGACAATTGTACACCTGTAGCAGTAGACCAACGTGCTGCCAGCTGCCTGGAGGAAGCTGTGCGATCATTCACCGCCATGCGGAGCAGGTGTCGATCATCGCGCTCTGACGTCACCTTCTGTCGTCCAGTGCCTGTTTTTCGAGTTGTTCGGTGCTCGTCGGTCCACTGCTTCCAAGCTCGCATCACTGTGGAACTGTTCCGCTGCATACGAGCTGCTATTGCGCGATAGGAAAATCCTCCTTCTCGAAGGCCGATTATCCTCCCTCGTTCAAACTCCGTAAGTTGCTTGAATTTCTTATTCTTCCGTCGTGGAGGCATACTCAAGTCTCACTAAACGTTTGCCACTAACAAATAATCATAGACTTTTTTCAACGTCCCGCTACAGCACTTTATTTATACGCTTTCAGCATCAATTCAGAGGGCGCTGCGCGCGCCGCGCACGCGCGATGGCTCTGAAACTTTATTAATTTGCATAATATCCTATAATTGACATTTGCTGCGAATTTCATTTCATTCTGATGATTCCTTCATGGTGTTGCATTTTCTACAAACAGCAGTTTATGTCGCACCTTGAACATCGCACACATAAAAACTTCGGCTTACAGATCTCAAGCAAACTCTTCAGAGAGAATCCATCGAAATTTAGTACAGATGATAGCTAGTTACGTGTAATCAAATCATACTTCTTGGGACCAATTTCTACAGCAATTTGCATATGCAATTAGAACAACGAGGACAACGAAATGAAACAACGGGAAAGATCCCAGCTGAACTATTTTTTAAGCGTAACTTAATAACACTCTTCCAAAAACTGGTCCAATGTCCCCGAACATGGAGATATGGGGTGCAGGGATATTGAGAAACTTTTAGCAGACGTTAAGCAAAGAATGGAGATGCAACAAAACAGACAGGCTCGATACTACAATAAGAGAAGAAGGGAGTGGACAGTTAAGGTAAATGATCTTGTTTTAGTGGAAACGCATCCAATTAGTTCAGCAATACAGAAGGTGGTAGCAAAATTTCAGCCCAAATTCGACGGACCCTTCCAAGTGGTTCGAGTGTTTCAAAATATTGTAGTGATTTTAAAACATGGAAGAGAGACCATTGTCAATATTGACCAAGTTAATCTCTACCACCAAAGAAAGGGCAGTAGGAAGAGGGAGTTAGCTGAGCGAAGTGTCTATAGGGAGGATCGGGAAATAGCATCGGGAAACACCAGGCGGGACAGTTACTCGGAGAGCCCCGAGCCACAGTCAGTTAGACCAAAGTGTAAATCAATGCTAGGCCGCCGAGTATCACAAACGAAGCGGGAGACCTCAGTTGAGAGTAATAGTGGTAGACTTCGAAAAAGACGTTTCCTAAGGAAAGTGGTAGATCCCAATCGGCAAGGTAGCAGATATAAGGATAGGTCAATTGAACGACCGTTATCTCAGAATTCAACTCCGCCTTCGAAAAGGAGGATCCCACAAAAGTTAAGCATAAGAAGGAAAAGGCAGCCAACGTCATCCCTACATAATACGAGGCCTGCCAAACGGTCTCCAGTTCCGTTGAGAAGAGGATGGGAGGACACAACTACCCTGAAGAAGCAGTCAACAAGAGCCACCTACATCCGCCAAGTCGAAGAGAACCTCACCACAAGACAAACTTGAACAGCGAGGAGCCCTTGTAAACTCCGCAGCAGAAACAGACACCGAGGAATGGCATCCAACATCTCGGCAGAGGAGCGAGCCTTCATGGAAGACAGGTACAACGTAAAAGCTACACAGCAGCCAGAGAGCCTAGTAGAAGTATCATCTATCTAAAGCAGGATCGAACCCAACAAAGACAGCAAATATAAGGATGTATCACTCTTTATTAATTCCATTCAACGAGAAGATATTTTTGGGGGAACAAGTCTTTGGTTTTACGGCTTAAGTTCCAATACGGTACAGCAGCTTTAGCTCTTACTCCACTTAGAGCTGTGGACATTAATGGAAAGTTTAGAATATTTTTTTAATTGTAAATCACCAAGTTGGTGATCTTTCCAGATGGAAAGTGTTGAAATTTAGTTCTACAGATTGGAACTTTTAAACTTTAAACATTTGTTAAAGTGTAACATTTGTTTACGCATTGACTTGTTTTTTAAGAGTAGCTGTCTTGTTATTTACTGTTCATAAATTATGTATATAGTCATTTCATAATTATATTTATGTTATAAATCTGGTCACTTCGCGTCGTAATTAGGGATCGCGACTAGTATTAACACTTAGTGCTGCGTAAAGTTCATATTTTGCATTGTTCTGTCTCTTGACCAGATCGCGTCATTCATCAACTCCTTGTATATTATGTAAAAAATGCGATGTATTTATATGAATGATAATGTTCATTAATGTCTAAATCTAAGCAAAATTATATACAGTGTACCAGACCCTGACCTCAACTTTGTACAGGAGCCGAAGAATTTCTGATTCTCCGGCTGAGGACGAATAAGAAGATCATATGTATTAATAAAAATCAATTACATACAATGTATTTGTATACATACAGTTTTTTGTAAGCTCTCATTGGGTTGCGCCTTAGACTAGCCGTTTAGTAGCAATTTTAACAGTATAGAGAAGCTTAAAATCTAGAAAGCTTAGAGTTTTCAACTTATTGTCAGGTGAATTAGAACATTAAATTTAGATTTGCTTTATTGATTAACTTTAGAGTTAGAAAGTTTAGGCAATTTTATATGATAGCATCTAATTACTTAGGCATTTCAAATTTAATCGTAATTTCCCGTTGGGTTATTTTATCCAACGATAAATCACGTTCCATTTCTGAGGAGGTGTTGAGACGTTGGACTATTCGCGGTTTTCTCTTCACTAACCTTGAGGATTTTTAATTAAGATTGATTGCTTTTGCTAAACAACCTTTGCCCAACCAAAAATGAAACGGGAATATGTAGATAGAAAGCAGGTAGAAATGAAGTGAAACAAAATAGTTAGGAAATATATAAAAACTCAGATTGAGAGTCGCGATAGAGAGTTTGAGTGAATTCTAGTGTTCAGCAATTGTTCCAGAGTCGGAGCCGGGAATTGTTACAAGTTATCGGTTGGTTAATGTATGCTAGAAATAAAGATAGCCTTAGTGGTAAGAGTCAGTTAGATTATTACTAGTAGATTGAGTTAATGTAGTTAAGGCCCTATCAGGGAGAGCATTTACAATTGCCGTTATATTAGCAATCTAGCAATAAATATTGTGTTTATTGTTCTAACGTCTCTTTGATCGACTTTTAGTGTTGCTATATTGAGTTTAACAAGAGGCAAACGGGAATGGTTTGCATTCACAACTCTATAACTTCTATATTTTCTAAAACATTTGAAAGAATCTTAACTAGACGCATTTCTTATTTTCTGACAATGAACGAAAACTTCACCCTCATCATTGCGGCTTTGTACCATTTAAAAACAGTAGAACTGTCACATACCTCATTAATATAACTATCCTAGATGCTAAACGAGAAAAAAAAAATCTTTGTGGGAATTAGCCTGGATATTAAAGGAGTTTATGACTCGGGTTTATATAGATGGTCTCTTATACAAATGTCTTCAAATTGGAATTATCGAGAAAATGGCTCTACGGATTCACAAATTTCTAACTTCTCGATCTCTTCTGATTCAATGGAGGGTTAGCTTTTCATCGAAAAAAATCTGTTCTAAAAGGAGTCCCCAAGGACAGCGTCTTCTCCCACGTATTAATTACTATTTATATGCATGATATCTTCGAAACATTGGGAACTTGAGTAGAATTCTCAGTTTATACAGACGATATTTTATTTATTGTTCTCATCAGTCCCTGGATATAGTTGGTAGTAAATTTTAAAATACCTTAGGAAGATTAACACATTGGTGCAACTATTGGAAACTATCCCTTTGTCCTGATAAAAGTATAATAGAATTGTCAAATAAAAGAATACAAACGTTCCCCAATATTATGTTGGCAGGATTCCCTCTTACAACAATGAATCGCATGAAAAACAAAGCTTTGAAAAAATCAATGGCCTTAAAGGAATAGCATATAAATACTTCGGCCCAAGAGCAAAAGACTTCATCACATTAACCGACAATAGTATTTGCAGCACATTTTATTATACATGTCATATCATTAACAAATGGTCAGAAAATCGGCTCAAACCTTTTAATATCATTCAAACCAAATCACTCAGAATCACATTGCGTTTACTACAATAGACTCCAAACATGGTACTTTTACAAATAGCTGATCAGAAAATACTGTCGTAGAAAATAAGAAGGCTAGCGAATAAATTTTTTATCTCCCAAATTTCAAAAGATGATTTTTCTCCTCTGCATCTGAATAGCACTGGTACTATGGATCTAAATATTATGCAAGAGGACTAAAACAATATATGGAATACTTTTCATACATTGAGTATTAATGGGCAGCAAATAATATCTATCCCTAGATTACTGTATTCCACAGAGCTTCAGTGAGAAATTTACTCCAATGAATTTGAATTTTAGGACAAAAACCTTCCTACTTTTATCATCGGAAGAATATTTGATGAAATAGTGAGCAATAACTACCGGGATTATTTCATAATAGTTACAGATGCTTCAAGATACCATAACATGACTTCTATTGCAGTCATAACGAAAAATTCCTCCTTTGCTTGCAATTTAAAACCCATTAACACTATATTTACAGCAGAAGCTCTGGTCTTATGTCAAGCTCTAGATGATCTCAGGGAATTAAATAAAAAAATCAGATAGTTACTCTGTTCTAACTGCTCTAAAAATTATTATATAAAATCTCCAAAAGTTATTCACAGATTAGCCGGCAATATTTTCATCCTTTTGCAATTTTAAACTCTAATGGTACTACTTTGGACTCCGGGATACTCGAAAATTTTCTGGAATGAACAGGCGGATTATCTCGCAAAATCAGTCACGGAGTCCAACATTTCCATCAACTGCTTCGGAGAATATCCATAGCAATATCTACAGAAAAATGGGGGGGGGGGGGGAAACTTTTTATTCAATATTTTGAAGACTTGGGAAACATTCCGACTAAAGACAAAATATCCAAGTGGACAAAAAGCAGAAGAGAGGAAATTTTCATCACCTGTGAATTGATCATAATTCCTGGGCTTTTACACAAATTCCATCTACAAGATAATGCAATATGTATAGCACGTGTAACCATATCAATGATTTGGAACATATCCTTTTAAACTGTAATATATATACCTACCTCTGGAATACACTCAAGATACTCCACTACACAATATTACCTTCAAAGAATTTTTGGAAACAATAGTAGCTAATAAACACAAACGTTCAGAATATTCCAATTTTAGTTTAGTTTTTATTAACGTCGCACTAGAAGCAACACGAGGGCTATTGGCGACGGACCTCGTAATTTTGAACCACGGTCAAGTGACGAGGACGATACCTGAGCTGGCACCCCCCTCTCCTAACTTCCACACCACACCAACGGGAGGACTTTGAGCCCCGAACAGATTTAACGTGCATCAGCCCCGGCTACACGGCGGGTCTTTGACGGCCAAGGATCGAACCCGCGACTGAACGCAAACCGCCGGCCGCTAGTCCACGACCTTGACCACTAGGCTACCGCGGCCGAATATTCCATCAAAAACTAAAGTACTTTGACATTTACTAAATGAAATGCATCTTTTAAACGGGATTATAGTCTTTGCTGCTCTATATCCCACGAAAATCAAACAATCAATATAAATTGGAGCCACAGTCCTCCCGTTGGCTTGGAAGTTAGGAGAGGGAGTACCTGCTCAGGTGTCATCCTCGTCACTTGTCCGAGGCTCAAAATTATGAAGTCCTTCGCCAATAGCCTATGTTGCTCCTAGTACGACGTCAGTAAAACCAAACCAACCAAACAAGCAAATAAACTTGTGATTATAGCCTTTTTATTGCTTTATATACCACAAAAAACAATCAGTATAAACTCCCCATCCCAACATATTAAAAATATTCCCAAAAAAGAAAAATGCATCAATCACCATTTTTTAAAAATATTAAATTCAATACGATTTACGTTTGGAGTTATAAGCGTCGCACTAGAAGCAACTTGAGGACTGTTGGCGACGGAAGACACTGAGTTGGCACCCCCATCTCCTAATTTCCACACCACGACAACGGGTCGACTTTGACCTCCGACAGATTTAACGTGCAACAGCCCCTGCTATATGGCGAATCTTTTGTGGCATCAAGGCTCGAACCAGATACCATGACCACTGGGCTACCGCGGCCACTCGATGTGATTTACTGCTCATATCCTAGGTTCAACGATTCTTTAATATTATTAAAAATTAAAAAAAAAAACATAAAAATTCTAACAAGTATTCATTAGTAAATTGTTTTTTGGAATAATTAATGAATGAATTATGTGTGGATTCAGTTAATTTACAAATAGATTTTAATTGGTAAAAATATTAAAATAATGTTTCAACTAAGTAAACTGAAAAATATAGTATTCTATTGAGAATTCACATTTCAAATATATAAAATTATACAGTACATAAATTAAAATTTGTAATATATATATATGTTTTAATAACATCTAAATTTTTTGATAAGTTTTAAAAAAAACATTAGTTTCCTTCTATTGGCATATAACTAAAATTATTTTTCACTAATTCTTGGGATTAACAGAAAGAAACAGAAAAATTGAGTATTGCTTCATGATATAATTTTCATTTCTGGTTTAGTTAAACTGATAAATTTTGGAATAAATTTTAATAGCATTTATTATATAATATTTTTTTGTTTCACATCAGATAATTTAAAAATGTACTTTGATCAATAGTAGATATTTGATAGAAATTGACAAAGTTTCATGTAAATAACCCAGATATTCAAACTCAGAGGCAGAAATTTTACCATGCATAAGGAAAATTGGAAGAAAAGAAGTCTTACATTTTTTAGAACATACAGAACAGAATTTTTTTCTTACTAGAGGTATAAAAAATATTTTTCGAAATGCTTTCATGCCTTTGATTGGTAGTTTTTTAATCCACAGGAGTTAATATTACTAATTCAGGTGCTGGGTCAGCCACTTTTTATTTCACTTAAGAACATTAATAATATAAAAGCAACTGGATCTTACAAAATAAAATTTTGTGGGGGGGGGGGAGGAAATTCTTCCTTAAAGGAAAAAAGACTGAATTATATGAAAAAAATTCTACCAAAACAAACCAAGCATTATTATAAAGGACTTTTTAATTCATTATGATTGATTCACATACTAAGCAAACTCACTCTACGTCTTAAAAAAAGCAAAATGCAAAGAGCTTGAAAATGGAGGAATGAATCTAATTGCATAAAGAATCTTCGTTTAATTCAACAATAAATGAGCTTCTAAAAACAAGTTTCATTTTTGCAATAATTTTTTTTTAAGGAAAATATTTCTGGTCACAAACTATGAATTCAGATCATTTTGTAATCAATGATTAGTATAAAAAAAAAAAAAAAAAAAAAAGATAAATGAAATGGGCTTTCGCATAAAATATTTCTTAAATGAACACTGAATGGAATGAAGCAAAATGTTTTTTAAAAAAATGAACTGCCTCATTTTGAAGTATAATTTTGTTTGAAAAGACATGAAATTAAAAGAATTTTATTTGAATAAAAGTTTTTCATTAATGAAGTATGAAAAAATATCTGAATCAATTTGCAATTGACAGTAGATGTAAAGCTAAATAATAGAACATAAAAGGTATGAAATACAAATATTAAGAATAAATATTACAAGCCACCTATAAAATTTGTCAAGAGTGAACTCTGTATGTACACAAGTAAACACAGAAAAAGCAATATACAGTTGTTTAATTCAAATGGAGTCATAAAGCATCCCCTCATAAATCCTGCCAAGAATTGAATATATATACATTATATTTAATGTTTCACAGCTCAATAATGCAGCAGCAGTTGTTTATCAGTTCCATTACAATTTTATAACATTTTGAAGTTTAATTTCTTGAAACAAAACAACTTTTTCAAAATGCTTAAATTTTGAATTACATGGATTACTAAGAATAAAAAATCAAATTTAAAAATGTCATTCAATTACAACCAGGAGTAGGAAAAGCTATTTCAAAATTTATGATTCAGATATATTTTTACTCCCTTGTGGTTACTTTTGGGACAATTTTCAAATGATAAAAAGGTCTTCCATTAAATCCTTTTAAATATTCTGCTGTAAAATATTTCGTTAAAAAAAACAAGGAATAAATCAATGCTTCAGCATAAGTGACACAGAACTAGATCAATATTACATACATGTGTTCAAACAATAAATTACAAATTTGATATACCTGTTTATTAAATAGCTGATATTGCAACTTCTCTTCATGTACCTCATTACAAAATTGTTTATTGTGCATATTAACACATATTAAAAAGCAAATTGTGGTTGATATATTTATACATATACTTGAATTAATGTCACATTTATATTTTAAAGATAAAAAGAAAAATTCAAACTATACCAGGGATAAAGTTTACTATCTATATAAATAGCGATCTTATTCACCCAACTTGAAAATATAAAAGTAGAACTTTCACTTGCCCACGGAGCAGCTTTAGAATAAGGACTAGGGATCGGATATCGTCAATTTTTTTGTGGCAACAAAAATCTTTCTCAATATATGACAGGATTACTTCATTGATAAACTAACACCAATTAGCTAAAGTTGCACATAAAAAATAATATGTTAGTCCTATCTCGCTTGTAGCTGAACCTAAGATGATATGAAACATGAATATTTCTCCAAGTTTGAGATTGTTGCAGGTAAACCAAGATCCATGCTGATAGTTTTCTTAGTACCACAAACTTTATAGGTAGATTTCCTGTAATAGCCATCAGACAAAGAATTCTTGGCTGGCATATTTCATTGGAGAATTGCACTTGTGACAAATGCATCATTTTTCATCTTGCAACTGTAGATGACTGATGTCAGTTTATCAATCAAGTAATCCTAGACTATATTGAGAACGATTTTTGTCGCCTAAAAAAATTGGGAAAAATATGATAATGCCAAGTCTTAGCAGATCTGCAATGAAAATGGTGTCTTTATAGAACAAAGTCTCAACAAGCAAGAAGGATAAAAGAAATTTCCAATTGAATCAACACCTTTTGCTTTGAGCAATTTCATTGAAAGAAGGCCATTAAAAAATCCTTTTTTTTACCTGCCATTGGAGACAGCAGAGGAAGAAGTGCCATGACTTGGCGATCTATAGCCTGAAAAAATCTCGACAAATCATTAAGTTTGTATAATAAAGCCTAGCCGTAACTAGTTAAATTCATATTGGAATGTTCTTTTTATCATGAATTTAATGTTACAGTTCTTTTCACTGAATGAAATGTGATTGACACATTTTTATCCTTATGGTATATACAATAATCACTAAGTAATGAACTAAATATCTGAAAAAAAAACAAATTATATTTCAATGAAAGTTATCCTTTTTTATGTGTTAATGGCAACTGAATTTAGTCGTATATTAATAAAATAATCTAAACTTTAGTTTCATGCATTAGCTACATTTGTGTTTTATTCATAACATTTCACCATCATATGAAAAAATATTGTTACATTTTGGAAAAGAAATGAATAACAAATATCTCAAGTTATACTGAAAATTCTATAGAATTAATCTCATCATATCCATAACTCCTTATACTGAAGCCTGGCCAATTAAAATAAAACAGAGCTGTAATGGACCTTATAATAATCTGCAACTTTTGCGAATTACACGGACATAGAAATTTTATAAGATAATACTAAACAAATTAAGATTAAATTTTGAATGGTAGCAAGAAAATTTTATGCTAATGTAGAATAATATGCAGTATTGATTCATGCAACAATTTAAAAAAAAAAAAAAACACAAAGTAAATTAAAACTGGGATAAAATCTGTAGTGAAAATTATTTGCACTGAACAGCTTAATTTCTTATAAAAATATTCATTTAATGTTTGCAATATTCAATCAAAACACAATGAATAAAAATGCAAATAAAATCTCAGTTTAATAAATTTCAACAGTTAACCAGTACATAGTGTAACTAAATATTAATCCTTTAAAAATATAGCAGAATTTCTTTTGACATACAATAAGATATTTAAAATTCCATTTTCTAGCTCAAATAAGAATTTACACCAAGCTATAAATATAAGACAAACATGAAATAATTTAGATCAGTGTCAATTGAAAAATGAGACAATAAGAATATTATGAGGTGTTTAATGAATAGTTTAAAGATTAAATGAAACATCTGAAGGTAAATACAAAGTGTCAGTAAAAAGTAGTCTCTTTAATGAACTATTTTACTGATCTCACAATAAAAAAATTAAATTTCAAAAAGCAGACACATTTCAGTTTGAATTACACTTCTGTGGACAATAATCACAATTTCCAAAAACAAATAATGTTTAGTCGACAGCCATTGATTCAACAGCAACTTCTGGTTCAGGTCTGGGTGGACCTTGTCCATCAGGTTTATCGTCAGGAGCAGTTGAATCACCAGAAGCAGCAGCACCTCCACGTCTGGGCCTTTCATCTCCTTCAATGGCTTTGAGATATGGCTCAATGAGCTTATCTTCAAACAAGGTGAAATCCATAGTACTCCCCACAATAGCAAGCGAGGCATTTTTCGAGTTTAATTCTACTTCATTCGGCAGACATTCACGTAAGGCTCTCAAGCCATGCTTCACCAATTCTTCCAATTCACAGCTCTTGAAGGTATCCAAATATTTCTCTAAGTAGGTTCTGGCTGATTGAGATCTAGCACCTATAGCCATTGCTTTGCAATCAAAGTAGTTTGCTGATGGGCATGTTTGGTATATATGAGGGCCCAAATCATCGAATCCGGCGACTAAAAGCCCCACTCCATAGGGTCTCCGATCATAACGCTGGGTACACGATTGCATTTTGTTACCCATTCGGCTAACTAATCTGTTAATAGGCAGAGGGGCATCACGAGTAAAACGATTTTGCAAGCATTCCGTTCGCATGTACTTACTCAGTAATCTTGCATCAGCAGTTAATCCAGCAATAGCAATACCACAATGATTATCTATTGGTATTATTTTCTTTTGATGGGCGGATAATTCGGAAGAGGCTCGTTTCAAAGCAACCAAAACAGCATGAGTACTGTTTTTCAGCCCCACGGTAGCAGAACCTTGTTTAACAGCTTCCATTGCATATTCCACCTGATGAAGACGTCCCTGAGGACTCCAGACAGTAACATCATTGTCATATTGGTTACGGAACATTTTGACAAAAGCAAAAAATGACAGAAAATCCTAACAAACAGAAATTTACACTACTTGCCGGACAAAACCGAACAGCTTGGTCACTCTTCTATCAGTTAAATTGACAGTTACATTTGAAAAAAGTCATTGTCACATAATATTTGCCAACACCAAACTTACATTATATTGAATTTTATAGACTAATATAGATAATTCAGATTTCAATTAAAAACTATTAGTATTTCAATGATAAAAATAAACATATTTAGTATAATAACAGAAGGGTATAATAGTATGTTTTGAAAGACGTCTTTTGGAAAATCATTATTTGTGAAAAGATCACCAATCAACTCAACGCAATTTCAAGCTTTTTGGAATCATTTGTAAACAATACGGTGGCAAGCTAGCACATGGTGAAATTTCGTAACTTATTTTTCAACCTCTATGATGCTATAACATCTTTTGATTTTTAACGTCAGTTTTATATCGAGGTACTGAGTTATTTAAGAACTTATTCTTTCAATCATTTCTCTTAGCTGATTTTTGTTTCTTCTCTTGTTACTAAATAATAATTGAAGTCTATGTTTAAGAAATATTTCAATTCGCTCTTATGTGTCATTAATTTTATTTTATGGTTTACAACATAAAACATTAATTTCAAATATAAAATTATGGTATTTTATGTTTGAAATTTTGTATATGGAAAAAAAATAATTATAATTGTTTGTGTGAGAATAATTTCTGAGCTCGCTTTCTCGGGTGCATTTTTTTATAATTAAATTCTTGCTTATTTTTCAGCCTATTAAATTAATTTCCTGTTACATTAGAAGATGAAAAATTTGAAGCTTCTAAATGCAAAGAAGGAATCGACTTCAGCAGCTGATAACTTTTGCATAGACTTTGATAACAATGTCTTTATTGGATCATCTAAAACTTTATATTCCATCGAAAGTTCTTCAAAAGTAAGAATATCATTTCATAAAAATAATAAAATTTGCATTTATCAACGTAATGCTTTATTTTACATGAATATGCGTTTATTGTAATATAGAACACTTTCTCTTTAGAAATTCTGGTACTTTTCCATTTCGCCGGCGCAAATCTCAGTTGTATCATTTTTGGCGACTTTATCGCTTGCTCCCGTCGAAATGGAGAAGCACCGAAATTTGTTATGTTGTAAACTTTATTTATCTTTATATTAACATAGCCTATTTATTTAAAATTTTACAATGCATACTTATGATGTATTATTTTTGTTGATAAAATATAATCGATGTTTTGTTTTTATTCATAATTTTGAATGAGTTTATTGCATAACATTTTATATTTAAAATAAAATTACCATTACGGTTAAAATTGCATATTATAACTGCACGCTCATTTTTTTTCCTTCTCTTTGTTAAGTGTATATTTATTTTTGCCTTTGACTCCAACAGTAAAGGAGGCTGTCAATAACTGTTGTTGTGCTTTAGCGAAAGGCACGATGAAAATATATAAAACCATTCAAAAATAGTGAAATAAAATCAAATGTAAAGCTTATATAATTTTTATTTAATTGCACAATTATTAGATTCAAAATCATGTTCAAGATTGTCATTACTGTCGGTGTAGCAGAACATTCGTAAGAAAAATAATGCTAATGTTTCATAAAACTTTCTAAATCTAGAAAGATTTATAATTCATTTGAGCCTTTATTTTTATTTAATCGGTAATTTGTATAAAACATTAACAATGATATGTAATTGTGCAGGAACTGTAATACATATATAAACTTTAATATAAAATTGCAATGCTTGTGGTAGAAAATATTAACAGTAATAAAATTTATGGTTATTAAAGGTATGTGAGAATACCTGCAACAATACATTGTTTTCATATAGTATTTAAAAAGAAATGTCATAAATTGCTTTCTTAAAAAAAAAATCTCAAAATATTTCATTTTGTTAACCTTGCTTTTTTTTTCTTCTGATTCATAGAAAATCATATGTAATCATATATCTTATTTTTTGTTTCAGAGTTTAATTTTCTGTGTATTGTGTGGAATATATCGGGTATATGGTCAATTTAATGGCAGTAGAGACATTGTCATTCACATTTACTTTTATTCCATTTTTTTTTTATCTTGGCAGTAATTGCTTTTATTCTGAAATTTCTTTGGTTGTATGATTTTTTTAGTAATCTTATTTGTTTATTATTAAGTAATAACAGAGAACTTGTATTCTTGTTTAATGGATCTTGTAAACCCTAACATATATTAACAAATTATGTATTATCCTTTTAGGTATGCTTGTAAAGTTTTTTAAAAAAGAAAATAAGCTGCAAAATTTTCGATTAATTTGAATTATATTTGAAAGGAGTGAATATAAGTATTAATGTACTGAAATAAATATCATGATTATGAGTGTGTGTGCTCTTGTGAAAATATTTTATTATTTTAAGTTATATCTTTTTTATTTAGATTACACCATGTACTGAACTCATTAGTGAGATTGAAAAGGAAGGAAGTTATATTATTGACATGGAATTTTTATTTGAAAGCAATAGTATTTTTATGGCTAATCCATCTGGAGATCTCTATTTATATAATGTAGATGAAAAAGAGGTGAGCAAAATAGATTCTTCATTCTTTTTGTGATTATCAGTTATTTCAATCACTACATATTTTGAGGTATAATAAAGTATATGACGAGAATTCTGAGCAACATTTAATGTAAAATAAAATTTGTATTGCTTGTTCTCTGATTTATACAGTGATAACTACAAAACTTTTCTATAGTTTTTTTTAATTTTTATTTTTTTATCATTATAAATAAGCTATATCTTATAATTGTTCAATATTTTAAATAATGTATGAAATATCTTATTGTTTAAAGTTGACAATTATTTGCCTTTCTTTACTGTATATGCTACACATTTTCCGTAGAATTTATTCATTATGACAAACATTAATAAGCCAAAATATAAATTCTGTTTCAATTTTTTTTCCTTCTAAATTTGTTGATATGAAAGGTATTAGTATATAGTTGAAAAAATATATGGTTCTTTATATTTTTGTTTAAATAATTAATGTCCTTTTTTTAAAAAAAAAAAAAAAAAAAAAAATCTTGTATTTTTTATGAATAAAATTTTTCATTATATCTATATTTCTTGGTATAACATCAATTATTTGTCAAAATTGTTCACTTAAAAGATTTATATGCTTCAGGACTTGAATATGTTCAAATTTATTTTTGGAATATATTTCAAAGTAAAAAGCTCTTTCTAATTCATTTTATCTTTACCTTTATCAAAATACATGCAAGGGTGAATTGATAAGTTTCTGGTCATACTTACAGATGATACCTGCAATCTAATATATCATTGGCAATCTATGATGCTATCCATTACTAGTTCATATATAAAATTTGAGGATGATCACCTTGTTAGTATATGTTTGACTGAGTTTTAAGCTAGATGTAAAGAGCCACTTTCATAAAAATGGACAAATTACAAATTGGAAAAACAAGCTGTTATGAAGTGCTTTCATTTGAAAGCTTTGATGTCTATTTCAGATGAAATGAAAAATTAGCTCAACATTAAAAGACTCATCTCCGTCATACTCAACAATAAAAACAGGGTTTTTGAATTTAAATAAAAGATTCTGTGAGATCTAAAGACAAACTTCACTCCAGAAACCCTGTTCAGATATTGACTTGTGCAGTTTTAGAAAAAATGATTTATTTCCCATTTTTCCAGTGTATCAATCTTTGTAGGGATTATTTTGAAAAATAAAAGCAATATATTTTTTTTAATTATTTTTAATTTTCTTGATCAGGCCAGTAACTTCCTTAGACTAACTTCCTTGAAATAGGTAGCACTTTCTGTCTTGCAAGAAACTTTTTATTTTTAGAAAACTGAAAACTACCCGAGTTTTTTTTTTTTTTATTTTCAAATATTAGTTATATCCTTTTTAAAAATACTTTAATTTTTTCCCTGATTTTTTTTTCATTGTGATCTTTTAAATTTATAATAATATTGAACTATATTTTGATTGACAGGTGTTTTATTATTTTAAACTGTAAAGTTACATCATTTTTTTTTAAAGTTATAGTGATTGCCCCCCCCCCCCATTTTCTCAACATTTTCTCTTTTTAATAAAATATTACTTTTGAAGATTTTCAAATTATATTTTTTAGTTTTTTCTCATTTGACACAGCAATAATCTCAATTTATTTGTAATTATTCTGAGCAATTATCTTAAATTATTGCTTTGTATCATGTTCCATTAGTATCAATTTAATTTGATAAATTTTTAATGGATTTTCCTTATTTTGAAATTTAATCAATGTATTTAGTAATCAAATAATATTTGCTTATCTTAAATATTTTAACTTTGTTAATTTTTTTTAAACAAGTGATATATTTCATTGTGTATATTGTATTAAGGTATCTTCTGTGGGTTTTGTGGAAACTGGTGTTGACATTTTTGCCTGGAGTCCTGATCAAGAATTCCTTGTTTTATTGACAGGTATTTATTTATTTATTTATTTTGTACTCTTAGCAATTATTCTTTTTAATTTATTTCATAGACTATGGTAGGCTCGTGGTCATGGACAAGCTGTGGGCAATTTTTCTCGAATGCGAGTTCAAGCTTTGATGCCACTAAAGACCTGCTGTGTAGCTGGGGCTAATGCATGTCAAATCTGTCAAGGCTCAAAGTCCTCCTTTTGGTATGGTGTGGAAATTAGGAGAAGGAGGTGCAGGTCAGGTGTTGTACTTGTCACTTGACTGAGATTCAAAATTACGAGGTCTATCTCCAATAGCCCTCGTGTTGCTTCTAGTGCGACATTAATAAAAATTAAACTAAACTTATAAATTCAAATAAAATGTTCTCATCAAATACATCTGTATTGATGTGTTGGTTTATAGTAGACATTCTTGGAGCGTATCAAATGTGATATTCTGGGCACAGGAGAGTAAATGAAGGCATATCACATGTGATATGTTGGGAGTGAATGGGTTAAAGATGCATTATATCAGGCAGATTGTAATCAAAGCTGTAAATTTCGTGAGAGCCAAGGGATTTATTCATAGTTGATTTCAAGAACTCCGCAACTGCATGGATGCTAAACTATAAGGATATTTAATTGGAATTAAGATAATTAAGTTCAGGTAAAAATATAAGTTTTTGATTTACAGCAAAAAAAAAAAAATTCTTTTACCCCCTCACTCCACCCCCACTTGAAGATGTAAACTGATTCACATATTTGGCATTTATGTTAAGTTATTGAATGTAAACTTTATTCTGTCAAAGACTTGTCTTTCAGTACAATTAGAGGTTGCACATAAAATCAAACTGGATTTCAAAATTCACTCATATTAAGGAAAATGGGTTCGATAAATTCAAGTACAAACTCACTGTTTTTATTCATTAGTATTTCTCCTTATTTTTACAAATTTTTTTCCACATGATAATTTGTTACCATTAGAGGTTTATTATTCAAAGCTGTGATTGTATTGATTACTTTTTATCATTAATATTGAAGTTAATATATGCCTTCTTATAAATGATTATGTTCAAATAAATTAGTTATATTGATACAAATATTTTTTTACAGGAAGCAATACATTAATTCTGATGACAAAAGATTTTGATGCTATTACAGAAAAGGATCTATGTACAGATGAATTTGGAGAAAGTAATTTTGTAAAATATACTTATATTTTGTTGTATTAAGACATTTGGAATTATGTGTGTGTCATCTGTTTTGATAAAGAAAAGAAATGTATTTTGAGCATTATAAGTAACAAGTGTTTGAAATGGAATCTGAAGATTTTTAATTAGTATGTATACATATTGAAACATAAGAATATATATTGGCATATAGTATAAATGATGTATTAAATTTTTTTTTTTTTTTATAGAATTAATGTAAGGGTTTTTGTGTGTGTGTGATATCAAGTTTGATATTCTATGTCAACTTCTCAGCAATAATTTGATCAGTTTTTATTTTAATTGTTAATTTCTTTTTATATTTTTAGGTAAGCCAATTAATGTTGGATGGGGCTCTAAAACAACACAGTTTCATGGTTCAGAAGGAAAACAAGCAGCTCATGTTAAACAGAAAGTAGGCTTTTACTATTTGTAATCTATTTCAAATATTTTGTAAAATTCCAGTTTAAAATATGATTCTTATTTATTTCTTTTCTTGCTAAATTTATAATTCTGCATTTGTGTATGAAGAAATGCAAACATTATTATGATATTTATTAATTTTATCATTCAGGCTTACTATGTCCATGAATGGAACAGCATTTAAATGGCTAAATATAGGAGTTTTTTTTAAATGAAATTTGGCTTTTTTTCATTCTAAGAATTTGAAATAAAAGCATTTTGTATCAATATTATAATAATTTTCTATGGTATATAAAAATATACATAATAATCAGTGATAATCTTTAAATTAAGGAAAATTTGCTGTTAATTTCTCCTTAAAGTTTATATTCTATTTAACCACTTTCTCTCCACTTCTCATTTGTATGCAATAGTTTCTACTTAATTTCTACTTAATTAAATTATCTTAAGTATGATTCCATTTAAAACCAAACCAAAGATTTATTTCTTTTTATGTGTGTATGCTATATTATGAAAATGTATTGTTTTGAGAACTTTCAGAGTTGAAAATGTACAAGATGCATGTGACAATCTTTTGTTTTAAAACTAATTGACAGAAGCACATTATTTGAATTTTACATTGCTTTTCTTTATTATTTTTTAAAATATGAATTTTCTAAATTGTAAATAAACATTATTTTATAGTTTACTTGAAAATTTGCCAAATATATTGTTTTGCATTATTAATAGTACGTAAAAGCAATGTAGTTGTTGTAACATTGATCCAAAAATTGATAGAATATTGACTGAAATTATTGAGAATGACTTAACTTCTTAAAATGTTAGTTTCATTACATTAAAAAGGTTATATATATATATATATATATATATATATACACACACACACACACACATATATATATATACATACACACATATATATATACCTACATATATATATATATATATATACACACACATACATATAATATATACACACACATACATATAATATATATATACACACACACAGTAGTATCTCCCCATAAGGACACCCTCTGGACCAGACATTTTGTCTCATAAATTGTGGTGTCCCTTACAAGAAGTACTTCTCTCTCTATATTTAATATTACTGATATTATTAAAAAGTATTGTTACAAAGTATATTTAATTATAAGCCTTGAATTGCATTCTGTTGGTATGTATTTTTGATATTTATTTTTATGATATACACTTTTGTAATGTACTACTTAATACCAAGAAATGAGTTTAGAATGGAAACATTTCAGAAATGCTCAAATTTTTTATAATAAACATAGATGCTACCTGAATTTTAAAAGCTTTGAAAAATTTGGACATAAGCTGTAAAAGCTTGGCAATTGATAAACTGCTTCCAATCTCCATGGATATTGTAAACAAAAGTGTATTTCTTGAAATTTTTACTATTAATGTATTAAAGTTATTACATTTTTATATAGAAACTTAATTTAGTTTTTTTTACCTTGGTTATTATCTTTTGCATATTTCACTAAAATTGATTTTAATGTTAACTACTTTTTCTCATCATTTTCTGAACAATCTTTATTGTCTATATTACTTAAAATTTCTATTGAAGGCACATATTTTGAGCTCTGGTTTTTTATCCAATTTTATTTTCAGACTTTTTACTGAATCTATATATATATAAGCGAAATACCACTGACTGACTCATCACGATATCTCTAAAACTATACAACCGATTGACTTGAAATTTAGTATAGTTACTCATTTTGCGATGCAGACGCTCACTAAGAACGGATTTTAGGGAATTCTTATCCAAAATATGATTTTCATCCGTTAATCTATTCTTATCCATCAATTATGTCATTTTTGGCGATAAAGTCGCCAAAAATGACATGAACGACGCCAAATGGAATATATTTTTTTTATATGTATTCTGTGCATTGCTACCAATTAAGTTTTCTTGGCGAGATTTGCGCGCGCGAAATGGAAATAATTTAATATTGTGGCGCTGATGGATGATTGGCAAGAGCGGGATTTTGAAAAATAATAAAACGCACACCCAAGCACAATCCGCTGAGTAGGATACATTGCATGTTTATCATATATAATGTAAATGATGAGCCCCGAAATTCCTACATTTAGAGATTTATCACCAAATATTTTCCACCGCCAAGTCGAAGCATTTCAATGACCTTGCATTGTGCTATACTATGGTAACCTCAGCTGATTTCCGTCCACTTTGCTCAGCATACGATAATTTTTTATTGTTGTGGAACCTACACGTAAGTTTTAAATTTATGAGAAAAGTATTTTATTATTAATAATGATTATAAATTACATTTGTAAATCTAAATGCAATCTTACCAAGTTATTGAAGTTGGCTTTTAACAAATGAATAATAACGGTATGTTACTCATTGATAAAAAAAATAAGTACGTATCGAAATATTTATTTTTATGTATGCATTAACTGTAACCTAATGTAAATATTATGCAAAAGTTTTGTTTCTGTAATTTGGCAATTTTTAGCTTTTTGTTTCTAGGAAATAAAATTTTTTGATTTTTTAAAATATCCCTTTGCAAAAAAGATAACGTAATATGGGTGACTTTTGGCTAAAATTTTTTATTATACTTTATTATTTTGTTGGTATTTTTTGTTGAATTCTTAAATAATTTGATATTTAAAAATTAATTTCGATTATATTTTTAACTAGAGAAGTATTTCATTGTAAGTTATTACAAATTGATTTTTCATATTTACTTTTCAGTTATAATTTTTAATAATGAATGTTGAATATATTTGGATAGATGGAATACCTACTCCTTTCAAAATTTTTAAAATTCTTGGCAACGGAGCATGTTTATTTTCATCTCTATCTTTGCTGGTGTTTGGTGACATATCAATGGCGTATAAAATGAGAAATATTGTTTCTCACGTGTTTAACAAATGGGATCGGTTTAAATGTTGCATTCAAATGCTATCTGGCGCCTCTTACAATACTAAAGATTTATATTTAACCGAAATGTGTAAACCAAACACGTATGGATCTATTTGCGAAATTATGGCGGCGGCAGAGCTATTTCCCTATCAGTTCGAAGTGTATCCAGGTGGCTGCCTTATAGCTTCTGTTGGGGAAGCAATTCAGGGGGTAAAAAAGTTACGTTTTACGGGAAACTGTAATAGTGGTCATTTTGATGTTTATATTTAAATAGTTGGATTAACAAATAGAAGTTAATCCTGGTTATGATAAAGTGAAACAAAATGAAGAAAATGAGTCATTTTTAGTGTTTCAGCCTCAAGAAAATGTGTCTGTGTTAGTTTCAAAGACTCAATCAATATCTAACATTGATTTTTCAAGTTCAAGTGAATCAATTATTAAGGATGTAATATCTCTTCAAATACATAAAGGTAAAAAAAGAAGAAAAAGATTCACAAATTCAATTAGATATAAACCAGTAAGACAAGTTGCTACAAAATATACTCATGATAAGTCATTCTGAAGTACATAAAGCAGCTGTAAGAAAATACTTTTCTAATAACCCCCATGTGAATCAGGCAGCTGTAATTAAATACAATGAAAAAAGATCAAAAGTTAAATTAGTGCCATGGACTTCCAAAAATTTGTCTGGTTTTAAATATGAAATATATATTGACTATTCAAATGATAAAATTGTCAATATCGGAAAACGTTTGCCCTGTTCGAGGTGCCGTGATTTAAAATGCATAGAAGAACCTCCAGGAATGTGCTGTAGTGGTGGTCAAGTCCAGCTTCCTGCTATTAGATTCTACCCTGAACCTTTAAATAGCCTTCTTAACCATAAGAATCAGCTTTCAAAACATTTTTTTTCTACAATTCGTAAGTATAATGGATGTTTCCAGATGACGTCATTCGGAGCAAAAGAATTGAAGGAAGGAAATTTTATGCCAACATTTAAAGTCCACGGGCAGGTATACCACAGGATAGGTAGCCTATTGACTGAGCCTCCTCAACAACCTTCTTTTCTTCAGCTTTACTTTCTCTGTGATGATGAACGTGAAAAAAAAAACATTCATTGTGTTATTTTCCCAGGTGTTAAGCCCGAATTAGCCGATTACAAAATGCGCGACATGAACATAACAGGTATATTCACGATTTCAAAGCTGCTGTTGATTCAGTTCCTTAAGACCAAAAGGAGTTCAAGGTTATAATTAATGCAGATAAAAAACCATCTGGAGAACACAAAAATCGTTTCAATGCTCAAATTTTCTTGATATTTTATGTATAGGTTCCAAAATATAATATTATCGTCTGCCCAGCGAAGCGGGCGGGTATCAGCTAGTGCTACTATATTAGCACTTTATATACAACTAGTTTTAGTATAAAATTTTGCATTTCAACCATATGCAACAATTTTTTTTATTTAAAATAATTTGCTTTGCTAATTTTGATATAAAAATGTTTTTTCCTTGCTATTTAAGCTTGAATTCCAGCTTCCTTAAACTATCTTAAAAATCTATTAATTTTATTTTATGAGGGCGAAAGTGAATGTCAACTGAAAGAGACATGTGTACCAATGAAATGCAATAGATGTAAAAAAAAATGTGTGTGTGTTTTGTGAACCTGACAGGTGTATTTATATAATTTAATCCAAAATGTAAAATAAAAAGTTAAATTTTTTTATGCATACTATCTATTTAGTAAATCTTTTTGCTCAAATTATTCTCGTTTGCGATTTAAATTTTTAAACAGGAACCAAATCAAGCTCTACCATATGATGATTGTAAACCCAGAATTAGTTGGCGAAGAGATGGAGAATATTTTGTAACATCAAGTGTAGACAAAGAAAAAGGTATCGATCATTGTTTTTATATTGTTAATAATTGTTTTGGTTTGTTAAATTAAAAGAAAATAAAGCTTCGGGTTGGGTTCAATCAGAGGTGAAAAAAGGCCAAATGCAAAAAATTAAAGGAATTGATGTTTTGTAAAAAGCCATTATTGTTTAACTATTGGAAGGGGGGGGGGAATGTAATGTGCATAATATGAGAAAGTATGACAATATTTTCTTTGAATAATTTTTAATTTATATTCTTATTTATTCAAATTTTAGTTAAGGGCAATTTTTCTATTTGAAGTATATATCCCATTCCAGTCAAAGTCATTAATTGACTTTTGAAGCAAAATTTTATTTTTTAATCTGTTTTGTTAGAACATTGTCATAACTCTAAAAAATTAAATAGTGTCTTTAAATATTTCCTGCTGTGTTTATATTATGGAGTTACTGTTACGAAATCAAAATATATTAAATATGCATTTTATCATGTCTACAAAAAGTAACATAATTTTAGACAAGCCTAAAATTTTCTGAGGAAGTTCATTATGTTCTTTTTAAAATCAAAATGCTGTTTTTTAAATGTTTCTATTGTGAACAATGTGATCTTGCCTAAAACTGTTGGTTTTCTTCTCATTTTTCTCATGTGATACAACTATAATTGTTTCTTATATAATAAGTATTAATACACTGTAATTTTAATATAAAGTCGTTCATAATCAATAATAATAATTTGATTACATGATTACCAGTTTTTATATATTCATACAGCAACAAATTGTTGTGTTAATAAATTTGTAATTTATGCATTAAAATTCAAAAACATGCATGGTATGGAAATAACAATTATTTGTATTTTATGAAAGCGAAAGTGGATGTCAACAGAAAGAGATATGTGTACCATTGAAATGCAATAGATCTATTACCACACACAAACATCACCAATATTATATTCCTTTTTATTTAAATGTTAAATGAAGTCTAGGAAATTCCTGCTGTGAATATGGATACTCATATTTTTCATACATTCATCCTCAAATACATACTTTATTCAACATTTTATTGAATGCCAAAGATCTCTGAATTTGTACTAAAATTTCTCATGTAAATAATTTTATAAATAAGCAGTACTTGGGGGTCAAGATCAGGAGCTCAAGGCTGGCATTTTTTCAGTAAAAGTCATGCTCTCAAGTTTTGATTTCGCTAAAGACTCTTACGTAACAGGGATGATGGAAATTAAATCTGTTGAGACATGCAGTTTTTACTTTGAGATTATGTAGAATTCAGGAGAGAGTGGTGTCAACTGAGGTGTTGTCCTCATCACTTGACTATAGTTCAGAATGATGAGGTCTGCGACCAATAGCCTTTGTTTTTTCTCCTATGTGTGATATTAATAATAATAAATATAAAAAATCCTTAAAAAAATATTTTTCCAGGATCCATCTTTAAGAATATGTATTCCAATAGATATCTATGAATGTATATATAATATGCAAAATCTAGACTTTTACACATGTTCCTGCAATCTATTAACTTTAATTCTAAATTTTATTCTAAAAACCAATTATATAACTTTTATATCTCTTAGAATTTGAAATTAATTATATATATATATATACACACACACACATTTAAAATTGTCTGTATTTCAGGTTACAGATTGCTACGTATCTGGAATAGAGAAGCAGTATTACAGTTTACAAGTGAAATTGTTGAAGGTTTGGAAGAGCCTATTGCTTGGAAGTAAGTTTTCAAATTATTTGAAGAGGGTTTTTTTTTTTTTTTTTTTTTTTTTTAAATATTTAATTATCAGTTATTAAACAAGTAATGTTCACTTTGTGTTTAAGATATAAATTAATTTTTAAAATCTCTTTTAGATTATCTTTTTTAAACTCTTTAATCTATATGAAAAAAATTATTTTTAAAAGAGTCCAAAAAAATCTATTAATATTTTCCAAAATAAAACCTGAGAAAACTCTTAAGAACTTCTGTTTCATATGAGGATGACTTATTACAGTTTATAAATAACCACATCATTATAATAAGGCTTAGTTCCTGACAATATGTAAATAACAAACAAAGTCATTGTAGCTAAAGCAAAAATTTCAATTTTTTATTATAAATGTTACAAATTAAAATCTCTTTTGAATTAATACAATTTGAAAATTATAATTAAAATTAGTTATTTATTAAAAAAATAAATGAGTCTGAACAAAATTATTAATCATGGGCCTTATATATTGACGTAATATATATATATGTGTATCAACATATATTTTAATAAAAGAGTCACTTATACGTAAATAATAATAAAATAAATTATAAATGGATAGAATAAGAAATTGATAGTCATACCATCTTTTTGCAGTAAAAGGAAATTATTAATAATCATGAAAGATGGTTTGAAAATACATTTTAGATTTTGCCTGCTTATGTTTGATCGCTATTAATTACAGATATTGATAATGTTCTGGGTGATTTCATTTTATTATTTAAAAAAATTCTTGTTAATTTTCTATGAAAGTCCGTTTCAAATATGATTTAATTTCATTAAAGACCTGTCATGCATTATAAAAGAGACTGCTACACATTAAATGATGCTAAACCTCAAAGTTTTCCCATTGTGTTATGTGGGAAGAAAGGATATATACCATCTCAGAAAAACTATATTTGTCACTTGACCACAGTTAAAAATTTCAAGATTCATCAACAATAGCTCTTTTATTGTTTTAATGCAAAGATAATAAAGTTCAACCAAACATATACTATTACCAACATGATTGTTTTTAAAATTGTTAAAAGAAATGTTTTAACTGATTTTCCATAAATTATGGAAACTGATGTGACATATTTGAGGGGGGAAAACCCATTTTTTAATTCTCAAGAATTGTTAACACAGCACTTTTTTTTAGTTTCAACTTAGGTCCATATATAGATCTATGTGTGTAAGCTGGAATATTTGATATGAATATATAACAATTTATTTTATGAATATACAGTTTTATTAACTGGTCATTAATGTTGCATTTATTATAGGCCACTTGGTAATGTAATTGCATGTAGTCAGCAGCGCCCTAATAAACATCAAGTTATATTTTTTGAAAAAAATGGTTTGCGACATGGAGAGTTTACTCTTCCATTTAAACCTAACACATTTAAAGTAAGTTTGTTTTGTACTAGTTTTTTTTCCTGGTGATTATTCATTGGGTTATATGTTTATTTGCTGAATTTCAATAAAATTTATTGCTAAACATAATTTCAATTACAAATTTATACTTATAAAAATCTGTTGAAATTGATAAGATTGTATTTTGCAATTTAAATTATGTATCAAAAATTTTCTACATTGATATCATTGCATTTAATTACATTCTGGATTTAATTCATTGATTTTAAAAAAATTAATTTTATTTTAATGCCAGCAATATCAGAAATAGTTTTCATTTTTCCCCCATAATCAAACCATACAACTTTACTATACTTTATTGCATTAATTATTCTAAATCTTTATTTCACTTTATTTTTCAGTAACTACATATAGAGTATTTCACAGTGTAATTTTGGAATGATGTGTGATATCTACAATGTTTGTTAAATTTATTTTATATTCAATTAATAGAATTTCAATGTAATGTCTTAAGATTAATTAACAGATCAAATCTAATTAGTAATATAAATTTTTTTTCTAATTATTTGTTGAATTTAGAGAAGAATTTTAACTGTAGATTAATTTAATTTTGGAGTCAACAATTTTCAAAAAAAATATTTCATGTAACTAGTGAAGTAACTGCATCTAGTATAGTCTTTGAAATTTTGTTGCATTTTCTGTGACCACTGAATTTTGAATGAAATATAATTAAAATAAAGTTTTTTAAAAAATTTCATGTGAATTTGAATAGAACTGTTGATTTTTTTTTTTTTTTTTTTTTTTTTTTGAAATTTAAAAAATTATTTTTGGTACTTGCTTTTATGATTTTGTATGTCTTACTGTTTTTCAAAAAGAAAATTTAGGAAATGAAATTTTTTTCCCCTTGTGGAATTTTCATAAAATTCCTTTTGTTAGTTATGTAAACAAATTATGAAAATTGTTTTCATGTGGTTGCTGTTTTCTCAAATAATTACTGTTTTAGTTATTGTTTATATCTTTTGATAGTGTATTTTCTTTTAATAGATATCATCTTTGTCATGGAACTCTGATTCTAGTATTTTGCTTGTTGTTGCTGAAGAACTAGTTGACGATCCATTTGATTTTCATGGTAATTTATTGTTATCTAAATTTTGTATCATCAGATATTGTTTTTTTTTAAAAAAAATTGTATGAAATATTTGAGTGAATATTAATCAATATATATATATATATATTGCTGGTATTATTAATGGTGAAGTAATTTAAGATGCACCGAATATAGTCAGTTATTCAATAAAAGCTCATACAATTACAAAAATATCAAAATATTTTAATACTGTTAAGAAAAAGTGTGAAGATGAATAAGGTTAAGAAAAAGTGCTAAATTTTTCATAAATATTTCTAAAAAAATATTGTGGTATTTATTTATATTTTAAGAAACTAAATTCTAATTCTACATTTAATTCAATTCTAAGCTTGTTCTTCTGCTGTACATTCTTATTTACAGCACACTCATGTATCATAAATCTTATTTTTGTTATAAAATATTTTAAATTATCAATAAAATTTTTAATTTTTTCTTTTTAATGTTTATTTAGCATATTTTTTGCAACTCTAAAAGCCTTAAAAGTTTTTAACTCTTTTTGTTCGAATAACTTTTTATTTATCAAGATTAAAAATTATTTCCAATACTTATTTTGAATTTTTAAGAAGTTTTAATATATGGTTTATTATGTAATAATGTAACCTTTTTTTTTACTGGTAGTAATTGCTAACATTTCTCATTTTATTTTTGCCAAATTCTTTTATGAAATTCAAATGCTATTTTGCAACATTGTTTATGTATTTCAATTATTTCAATTGACTTTCATCAATGATACGTAATTTAAGATCATCATGCATGTATTTAAAAGCTTTTATTATAATTAGTATTTTCTTGATAAGAATTTGTTTAATAAAGTGTTCAACTTTTATTTTCTTCATTCTCTTTTAGTTATGTTATGGACTTCTTCAAATTATCATTGGTTTTTGAAACAAAAATTCAAATTGAATATCTCTATTCCTTATAAACCTTTGATAGTAAAATGGAGTTCATTTCATGCAAATGAATTACAGTGCTACAACCAGTCTACTGGAGATCTTTACAGTTTCAAATGGATGTGGTCTATTTTCCATGCAGCTTGTAGTAATGAATGTGATGATTCTATTGTAGCATCTATAGATAATGGTTAGTTATTTGTTTGCATTTCAAAAGATCTTAATATTTTCAATTTATTTTTTAAAATTTCTATTTGTATTGTAGGTTATTGTTAATCATCTTTTATGCACTTTGAAAGAATTGAAGTAATAACTTAACAAACTCGTATTTAAATTGCTATATAAAATCATATAAATTTTTTTTAAAAAGACACCAAAAATTTTCTGATTTGGGAGATTATTTTAGGTATGAAAAATAATCCTTATTTATTATTATTATTATTATTATTTCAAATTGATGAAAGAAACTAGAATTTTTATGTAAAAATTATTATTATATGAATTGTCTATTTATACTGTTATAAATCAATGAAATACACTCTTTTGAAAAGTATAAGCACTCTCCTCTATTTCTCATTTTGATGAAAATTTTATTAGTTCTATTTTTAAAAGCTAATCATGAACTGCTACATTTTGAGAAAATAATTTATAATCATTTAGCTTAAATTTCATTGATGTATGAATTTTTGAAATGTAAAATTTCTTCTGTCAATATTGTATTTGTGATATTTTATTTTTATTATAGCTTTCATAGCCTTTTATGTTTGATTCAAAATATTTCACCATCTAGAAAAATCCTCCATTCATTATTTTTTAATTAGATTCACATTCAGTGCACAACTTAGCAAGAATTGAGTAAAAACCAATTTGACCTGTTGTAAAATATGGTGATAAATTGTGATTGTATGTATGCTTTATTCTGCGTTATGTATCCGGTGTGAATTTAATTTTCCTATTGAAGTTTGTATTCATGTTTTTTTGTATCAGGTGTACTGCAAATTTTGCAGTGTGTTTTCATTAAAATTTCTGTATTTGATTATGGGGGATTTGGAATGCTGATATATTTTTGTTATTTTTTTAAGTATTCTTTTATTATTAAGGTTTAATTTAGTTGTAAATTTTATTAAAGGCTACATGTGTAAAATCCTATCATAAATTTTCTCCAAATAAGTAAAGGGTTACCAAATGACGATTGCTGTAAATTTGGCTAGAATCATGCCACCTCTCATTATTAGTGGGTTTTTACACATGTACTAAATAATGGGATTTTAATTTCAGATAAACTTCTCATTTCGCCATTTGGAAAACTTATTGTTCCTCCACCTATGTGTGCCTACATGTTTACTGTCACTTCTTCTATCCAGACTATGTTTTTTGCACCAAACATTCCTGCCTTTGCTGCATATCTTGGAAATTCCAAATTGATGATTTTTAAGAAAGGTAATTATCTTAAAGAAACTATGCTTACTAATTAAATCTTTCCATAATTTTATTCCAGAGAGACAATTTTTGTATCATTTAATTGCAATTTATGAATTAGAATTAGGTAATTTGGTAGAAAAATTTATTTAGTGTGATTATTTAATATTAATATTTTTAAATGGCATGTTTCTCAGAAATGAAGAGTATGGTTTTAAATTACTCTAGAGAAAAGTTTAAATCAGTACAATACTAGATTTTTTTTTTCTCTTTCTGTCATTAAATACATTTCTATGAATTATATTTTTCAAGTTCATTTTATATTGCTGTTATTTATTCTTTTATTTCTAAATTTTGTTCCTGAAATTTAAACTTATTGATGTACTTTATATATAATTTAATTATAAAGCAATTTTTCTTTAAACTGCAGATTCCTCTTCTGTTTCTTCTCAGGATTGTAATTTAAAATTAGTTGCAGCTGGTGGAAATGGATTTAAATCAAAAGTACAACCATATTCACTTCATGGTTGTTATGAGTAAGACAATTCATTTAATGTAATTTCAAATATATTTATAGGTGCTAGTTTAAAGTTTCTGTATTATAATGTAATCTTAATGTTTATATGCATGTATTTGTAACTTCCATCTCTACTTTTGCAGTATTAAGTTAAGTAATGATTGTCCTTCCATATTTGAACTATACCATTGGACTTGGACCGAAAAAAACATTTTATGTGTTGGTTGGTGTAACCAAGGTAGTAAAAATGCAAAATACTGTATTTTATCATTTGATATTAGTACTCCAGTTCTTGATTCAAATCTTAAGATAATGGGAAGGTATGTATTCTTGAAACTATCTTTGAATGTTGTTTAAAAATATACTATTTTTATTTTGTTTTTTATATCTTGCCTTAAGTATTAATTTGCATACTAATATTTATCTAGCAGTATAATTTTTTAATCTTACTGATTATCATGCAAGTCAATTTATTTTTCTTTTTCTGTTCTATTGTTTGTTACACAAAAGAAAAAATTCTATCATGTTATAAAAATATTAATATTAAAATTGTTTTTAAATAAATATTAAATTAAAAAATAACATCTTTTCCTTATTTAAACGAGTACGTATTAAGAAGATAATATTAAATCTTTATATTGCTAACTGTAATGTTTTTTCCCCTTTAAATTTTAAGAACTTTAAATTTAAAAAATGATATTCAACAATTTACGTTTAAAAGAGGCTATTTAACAATTTTATAATTATAGAATATCCTCTTTTAAATGTAAATGACACTAGGAAATTTATTAAATCAAACTATATATGTTTGTTCTCATTTCAAATAAAATGTAAACATTTTTTTTTAAAGAAACATTTAATGATAATAAATTATTGAGTAATGAAGTAACATTTTGACTTTTATTCTTATTCTTCTTGATTTCAGAATTTTGACATATTTCGATACTCCTATCATTGGAATGTGCTCTAATGAAAATGGTGACATTATTGCTGTTCAATTAGATAATGGACGAGTATTCCAAATTTGTATTGGTAATTTTTATTTTCCTTTCTTTATTTTTTTAAATACTATATAGATATTTGAATTTCATTTTGTTTCCTGTTGGTTTCCATATAAAATTAAATTTATTTGTTTTCTATGAATAAAAGTTCTTATTGCATATTTTTTTAGAAAACTTAGATTCATCATATGAAGGATTACTTGTTAAAAAACCTTGGCTATGTGATAATGGAAAAGATCTTATTCTTTCACAATCTTGCCCAAACATGTCAATAGTATCAGTTTCTGGAAAGGCAAGTTTCTCATTTTTATGTCTTATTTTTCTTACCCAAGATATAACACACTTATTCACATAAGTATTATTAATAGTCTCATCAATTATTAAGAAAACTGAAAACTTGCAACTGATCAATAGATCAATTGTAATTACAATCTGACACCAGTAACTCATGATCCATGGTTACTAAACTGCAAGTTTAGTTAATCATGAGTGATAACGTGAATTCCAAAATTGATATGAATTTTCTGCTATATGTTTATGCACTTATGACTTCATTTTTAATTATTATAAATATTACTTATACAATATAATTTATATATATATAAACTCTTAAAATTTTAACAATAAAAATACTTGAATGTATAGTTAATCTCACTGAATGTGACATTTTGGGGGGAAAACAACAATATCTTGCAAAAAAATAAATAAGTTAAAAAAATTCCAAACTGAAGCATTTAACTTTCCGAGAATTGATGATTCAGATCCCATCCAGGTATTCAAACAAACAAACTAGAATTAGTAATGAAGAATGAAAATTATTAAGATAGTTGACCCTCTCATAGTCTCAAACTTTCAAATGTTGTGTTCTTCCTTCAGTTGGATTTTTATCTTTCTTTTGTGGCAAAAGTCTATCTGCATTTAATAATCAGGGGACTTAAGGGTTCTAGTTTTATAAAAAGAAACCCTACGCTACCTTTGCTCATTTTTATATATATGCAAGCACCATTTGTCTTATTTCTTTCTCATCTTTCTAATTTCTCTCTATATCAGTTTATAGGGTTTCTATTTCAATTTTTAAATCCATTGTATGTTTATCCTGGAGTATATAAAATAGAAAGGGAGAAAAATGTATTAATTTGTGCTCTTAACACAGGAAGTCCTGATATCACCTGGGAAAAGATGAATCTCAGTCTTGTGAAAGAGAGCTGTGGTAAAATCATGAGTTAAGCATATTTGCAAGTTAAGAGGTTCTTACTGAAGTAATTTTTTATATTTATGTAATTGCTCATGAAATTGTCTCCAATTGAGGATTTGATTAATGTTTGTTGTATTGTTTAGAGAAATTATGATCTCATTTGGTTTCTATGTTTATTTAAATGTATGTTATATATTTAATTGTATTTTCCATTTTATTTGAACATTTTTAGGAATACTTCTTAGGATTGAGTGAAAAATACAACTTATTTTGTAATGATTCAATCATCTTATCCAGTTGCACTTCATATTACATTCAAGAAGAATTTCTGTTAGCTACTACTGTTGATCATGTGTTGAAATGTTTTCCAAAAAAATCTGATTTACAAGGTAAGTTACTGGAAAACTACTTGTTATTCGTATTTTTTTAAAAATTTTTTAATTAAATTATTTTTTTTTCATTGTTATCTATTGTTCAAATACATTCTTCCATATCATTGAAGTAGTATAATATGTATGTATATTCCATGTATTAGAAGTGCATGCAGGTTTGTGTTCTCTATGGATAAAACTTTTGAAACACCAGCTCAAATCCTTGCCCCATCCCTTTCAAAAAAAGGAAACCTGTCTACTGTTGATCACCTAATCCTGATTGAATAATTTCTTCAAATTTTATTATGTTTTCCATTTTAAGTACAATATATGTGTTGTATTCTATGCATTTTATTTAAATCTTTTTTTAAAAAATCAATTTGAAAGATTTTTTTTACAAAATAATTTCCATGATAGAAGAAAAAGTCAAAAAAAAAAAAAATTAGATATTGTATTAAATATTTTTCATAAAAATTTAATTTGTTTACATTATGTATATTGTGCACATTAAAAGAAGAAAAGTATATTTGAATAAAAAAAAATTGAATTTATTTTTGAGAGATGAATAAATATTATTTGTTTTCTAAAAAAATATAAATTATTTGCTTTTTTAAAAAATTCCAAAAATATGACTGACTTGTGAATTTAAATTAATTTTTATTTCCTTAGTATTTCAATTACTATTCTTATCTTCTATAAAAGCAGTTTGCATTTTCTCATCAATGTATCCCCTAATTACAACTTTTTTCTGATGTTTCTTTTGGTAACTAAAATTTTCATGTATCTTTATGCCACTTAAAAGTTAGAATTCTAGATTGTTCTTTCTGTTTTGTGCTAAAAAATTGCTATTATTTGAATAAGAATCATTGATTAATCTATCTTTAATTGCTGAGAAGTACCTAAATTGTATTCCAAAAGGGTATTTTAATAAAATATTTTTTGATTTTTTGCTGCATCATTAGCAAGGCTCTTGTTCATGAATAATGTACCTTGCCACTGATTCTCTTTTCATTTTTTTTACATCAAAAGGAAACAAATTTCTGAGACTATTCAAAATTTTCAAATTATTGCAATTTCCTTGGTATTCTAGCAATAATTTATTTGCATATGATATGCATATAACATTTATGATGCATTGCTAGATCTTAATTACAAATCATGCAGATTACTATGCAATTTTTTTATAGGCTGGTAGCTACTAGTATAATTAGAATTTCATACATTTTAAATACCATTTTCTTGTAAATTAATTTAAGGATCAATCTCAATCACTTACAGAATTTTCAGACAAGCTCTTTTTACTTTGTTCCCTATAAAATTTAACTTTGCTTTGAAATTATTCAACAAAAAATATCCATCTGAAATAAAAATTTTCTTAAAGTTTGCCCACTTATCTCCAAAAGGTATGCGATTCACAATTTGAGAAATAACCTTCTTAATTGTCTGTTAACTTTTTTCTTCTTTAAAGCTGAAAATCACCACTTTCATCTCAATTTTTCGTTGTTTGGTTTATCCTGATCATAGGTTGCTTATTTTGAGTTTTTACTGTAAAATCAATTCAAATTGTAATTTACATTTATCTTTTATTGCAAATGAATGTTATGAAATCTCTTCATTAGCTAAATAGTGCATCCTTTTATATTTTTTCAAAATTTCTTATTCATGCTCATGATACTTGATCATAACAGTTCTTGTGTGTGGAAATATTGTTCATTATTGATGTAACTGTCTAATAAAGCAGCTGATTATAAAAACTGAAAATGTTCTATTATATTGGAGTTTACTAAATTGATTATTGTATATTTTTATTTCATTTATTGTTATGTTTTAACCATTACAATAATTTACTTGTTAACTTTTGAGTAGAAATTAGTCATTGCTCCTTTGTATTTTTAAATTTGTAGTATAAATGGCACATTATGAATTTCACCATAAACCACACTTGTTCATTCACCCTTGTATCTAAAATGATTTTTTTTCTCATTTTTATTGGTAAAATTTAATTATAAAACATAATTTGTCTATGGATAACAATTTTCATTTTCATTACATATTCCATTCATGCATCCCCCTCAATATAGCATACTAATGATACTAAAAATGTTTATGTCAATAAATTTTTTAGCCAATAAATAAATTCAGAGGTTAAAAATAATCACACATGAAAGTATAATTTCTGCTTAATTAGCGGAAGATTAAGGTCTTGCATTTAACTAGAATGAGCTATAAAAGATTTTATTTTTATTTATTTCAGATGCAATCATGAAAAACAATCCTTTGCCATCTGATGTACAAAGTCAAAGAATAGAAAAAGGAGCTAGGATAATAATTGCCCCATACAACAGAACTTTTGTAATATTGCAAATGCCTAGAGGAAATCTTGAGACCATTCATCCAAGAGCACTTGTTCTTTCTACTATTTGTAAATATCTGGATGAGTAAGTTAAAATAATTCTAATTTGTGCTTTCTTATTTTTATTAGATTTGTTTATTTTTGTGTATTAATATTAGAATCAAAATCATAAATCTACTTTTTTGTAATTTTCATAGAGCACATTTTTGTTGTCTTTAATTTACATTTTTATTCTTTTTATGTAACATTAAAAAATTCACTGACATGAATTTATATAAGTATATATTGAAATGAATGCATCAAAATTTTCTTTTTTATTTTCTTAGCTTATGGTTTGGAAAAGCTGCTGATCTTGCAAAGAGGCAAAGAATAGATCTTAATATTTTATATGATCATAACCCACAGGTATATTTTGTTGTTATTGTGAGATATGTATAATTCTTGTTGTTCTTCAATATTTTATATTTATGAAGAATTTTATATTCTTAGGAATATCACATTATGTTCCAAAATTTCTAGAATTCAGGTGAATGTAAAGAAATTATTTCCTTTACTACTTTTTTCTGTCAATCTGTAATTTAGTCAGGTCTGTCACATGCAAGCTGTTATATTCATCAGCCAACATGTATGTTTGTAATTGTTTACTACAAATAATATTTTTGCATTCAAAGTTTTAATGATAATATTTTTAGAAATCATCCCTGTTTGTATAATTTACTAGTTATTTTTTTTAGCAATATTAATTTATGTGTAAAACTAATAGGGTAGTTATTTACCTTTTAAAATAGTAATAATAGTTAAAAATATGCAAAGGAAAATAAGAAATATTACTCTAAATTGTCTTTCATTTCGTGTGTAAAGATTCATAAATTTTTTTTAAAACTTCTAATAAAGCATCATCCAGATCAATGATGATTTTTGTTATTTATAATATAATAATATTAATAGTTCTTATGATGATATTGATTACTGAGCATACTTTTCAAACTGTTTGTACAAATTGCATCATGATAGTATAGTCTATGTTATGATTCTAAAACTTTGGTATGTACAATCTTGTTCCTAAAACAAAATCAAGTTTTTTTTTTTTTTTTTTTTTTTTTTTAAATCAAAAGTGAGATTGTACTGAGTATGTAAAAGAATATGAATTTCATGCATTTTCATTCTTCATAATTTTAGAATTTAAGCTTTCAAATACCTTATTTGTTTCAGAATATTTGCATTTTAACACTAGGAAAAAGTTATTTTTTTTGTAATACTTCAATTCCTTTTAATGAAAGTAAATCCAATTAATGTAGCTGTAATTACGCTTTATCTTGTAAATGTAGCTGTACATCAAAATTAGAGAAAAAAAATATTGCTTTTATGTTATTCTGCTAAATTCATATGTAATAAATATAAAATAATTTGGAACATCTAATTTTTTATTGCCTGTAATATTTCTTTTAAAATAACTAATTGTTTCCTCCCTTTTTATTTATGTGTAGCAATTTTTAGGTCATATTGATAAAGTTATTGATCAAATCAATTCTCCAAGTGACCTAAATCTTCTAATAGCAAGTTTGAAGTAAGTAATTTTCTTCTTTTTTTAGAGGGGGGGGGGGGGGGTTTTTTATTTTTTTTTTTTTTTTTTTTTTTTTTTTTACAATATTTAATATGACATTTTACCAAAAATAAGTAATAATTGAAAAATTTGAATAACATTAAAAGTGAAAGGGAAAATGAATTATTTTCTTTTCTTACCCCAAAAAACTATTTAAATTATTACTTTTTAAATTAATGAAATATGTTTTCTAGAGAGAAAAAAAGTGGCAATTAAAAATCATAAGAATAAAGAATTCTGATTATATTTAGTTTCAACTGAAATTCATTGAATCATATATCTTGCTAAAAGAGAACATTTAAAAATATATAATAATAATAAATATTAAAAAATAAAAATGTTCTGAATAATTCAAATTGAATTTAAAATTATGAATACATTTAGAAATAAATGTTTTAATTAGTGAAACTAATTTTATATGTGTGAAAATTTGTAATTTTCACTTAAACAACCTTTATTACATAATATTGTTCAGTATATAATTTCTTAAAAATTAATAGCTATTCTTTTGAGTTAATAAAAATTCGGTACTTGTCTAAAATCCTGTCGATCATTTATATTAAAACTGAAAAGTGTCACCAACTGATGATTGGAATAATATTGACAGGAATGGGACCAACTTACATGGTTGGTGGGATTTTACATGAGTACTAAATTTGCATTTAAATTATTTAAAGATTTCTTTATTGTTTATCTTATTAAATTGTATATTATTTTTTTTTGTTGCATAGAAATGAAGATATTCGTTTTACAATGTATCCTCTTACTTTCAAAGAAAAGGATCAGAACAGTTCTTTATCATGTAAGAATAAAATTAACACAGTTTGTGATGCAATTGGAAAATTTTTGGATGGGAAAAATGACAACAGGTATTTTTTTAAAAAATTTTTTTTATCTGAAGGGTCAATTAAGCACGCAATGGAATTGATTTTTTACTTTTTTTTTTTTTTTTAGATATTATCATACACTTTTGGCTACTTTTGTGAAGAGAGAACCCTCAGAACTTGATCAGGCTTTAATACGATTAAAAACACTTAAAGGTATTTATTATATTTCCAATATCGTACTAAGATCAGTATGGGATATAGAATATGTGTTCTAAATAAATAACACAATATTACTTACAAGAAGCTTTAAAATGTATAAAACTTTTAAACTATTTATTGTATTTTAAAATTGTTTATCCAATAGACATAATTTTAAATATTTTGAAAGCCTTGTTTTATCTAAATTGTGGGCAACTAGTGCCTTTGTCCAAAAGGTGCAAATTAAACTTTTCTAATAAATATATATTTTATAAATGTTTGCATAGATATTGTATTACTCTTTAAAATGATTTTTTAAACTTATTCTATAGGGGAGGTTGTAAATGATTAGTTTCAATGGGCCACACATATAATGGACAAAATTTAAAAGATAACTGATTTAAAATATTTAAATCTTAAACACTATCTTTAATTGACTAGTTAGAGAAAATATCTTTCATATATATCTAAAAAATATCTTTCTAATTTTGAATGACATTGATTTTACTCCTTATATAACTTTATTAATATACTGTATTTCATATATTATCTGTTGTTGTCAGATTTTAAACCATTTTACTTCATTTTATGGAATTATTTTACCTTGAGTTTGGCCCAATGTTTCCCATGAGGATTCAGTACCAGAAATTTATACAGCCAACCAACAAATGAAAAATTGTCTGTCAGTATTTATGTTAACTGAAAATAGAATCACTAATATAATTTAATTTAAAATTAAAAAATTAATTGTAATTAATTAAATTGTGAAACTTTTAACACTTACACACTCTATAACAAAAAAAAAAAAGAAGCTGAAGCACTAAGAAGGAGTTGTCTAAAGGAGACAAAAATTGGTGGATAGGAAAATTATGTACAGAATAGAAAATGATTAAAATTTCAGGAAAATTGAATGATTTATTTCAGAGTTACTTAGTTACAAAGTAACGAGCTTAATAAGATGTTGACCCACCTCTAGCTTGGATACAAGCTACCACATGACGTGGCATAGAGTGATAAAGCTCTGTGATAGTCTCCTGCAGTATTTCTTGCCAGATTTGCTCCAATTGTCAGGCTAGGTCATCAACATTCCCTGGTAGATGCATTTGCCTTCCCATCATGTCCCAGACATGCTCGATTGGAGAGAGATCTGGCTGGCCAAAGAAGTGTTTGACAAGCTGCAAGACAGTTCATGGCAACACATGCCGTATGTGGTCTGGGATTATCTTGCTGAAAAATAAGGCCAGGTTACTGCAAAAGGAACGGTAGCAAAACAGGTTTCAGAATGTCGTTGACGTATCACTGTGCTTTAAGTGTAATGATGACCACAAAGGGTGGCTATCAAGGGAAATGGCACCCCATACCATAACTCCTGGTTGAGGGCCTGTGCGGCATGCATTATTGAAAGCAGGATTGGCACACTGCCATTGGCGTCTCTGGACACGTCTTCCATGATTATCAGGACACAATTGAAGGCTGGATTCATCGCTAAACACTATACATCCCCAGTCAGCATCATTCCAACCGGATTGAGCCAAGCACCACTGTAATCTGGCTTGACAGTGTGCAAGCATGAGTGACAGTGGCGTAGCAGCCACTATGAGCTTAGATTTCGCTATATCAGCCATCTGTGAATGATCATGATGGACACTCATGTGGGGGTCGCACCTCTGATGGTTGATAACAATGAATCAAACACTGTGATAGATGATCTGACAATCACTCTGTCCTCCCAATCTGCTGTGGCCCTAGGTGGACTGCTACCATCATGACGTTGAAATCTGCCACTGTCCACCCATTCTGGCCAGCATCTTCTAATCGCCTCATCGCTTTGATCCATATGATGAGTGATTCTCCAATTTGCCCAACCTGCCTCTTTTAATCCAATGATATGATCTCTTTCAAACTCTGTCAGTTGCTAATGAGCTCAAATCCTGCAGGGAGACATTTTTTCAATTGTTGAAAGGTATCCTAAATCGCAATGCAACAGAAAATTTGACCATCAGATTGAGAATCGTTTCTTATATGTATCTGCTGAGTGTGCAGTTCTGATGCACTGTAGCTCCCACTATTCATTCATTGGACACCAAATTTTAATCATTTGCATGTTCAGTCCAAATGTCTTTGCGTACGAAATTTCATTATAATCGGGCAACTCCTTCTTGGGGCTTCGTTTTTTCTTCTTTTTTTGTTATAGAGTGTAGTTTGAAAGTATAGTATTGTTTAATTAGGTTTCATCTTGAAGACTCAATTTCAATCATTTTATAAAGCAGTTAAGTCATTTGAAAATGCCATATCCTCAGGCCAATTTTAATTGTTGAGCTCTGGCACAAATTATGCTTTTGTTTCCAGGAACAACTTTATTTCATTTTACCAATTAAAAAATTTTTTCAAAATTTTACCCTGACTTAACCATCTTATTTTCAAAAAGTGAATTATGTTCCCATAATCAGCATACATCAAGTTAAGAAAATCCTTAAATTCTTTTGGTCCTTGTTATATTTAGAACCCTGATGACTATATGTGGATTGTTATACATCTTTAAAGGTATGGGACCTAAATTTTCTTGTTTAGCATGCATGATTCATAATACATATATTTTATATGTAAAATTTTACTGGCAGTTGCACTTTTTTAAAATTAATTTTACAAATCCATCTCTTCTATTTATCTTCATTGAGATATCATCATAGCTAGACTAATGATATTAATGAACAAAAAGAGCATTTTTTACTGAATTTTTCCCTGCTTCATATGAATCTGTTGATTTAGTTCTGATTTTTAATGGCATTTTCATAAAATATTCATCAATATTGTTTACACAAATTGCCAATTCAGTTTTATTGATAGGAGCCATAATTTTACATATTGCTATAGTTTAAAATTAAAAGTTAACAAACCAGTTTCTGTTTCATTATTTGGTTTGTTTGTAGTCTGGTTTAATAAAGGAATTTACAGAAAAATATCAATTTTTATCAAGAAAATTACAGCTGCTTGCTTTTTAAGAACAGCTAAATAAATTCAAATCAGCATTATAAAGTATGGAATAAATACATCCTAGCATAACCATTACACATATTGAGACAGAAGTAAGTACAATAATTTTAGAATGATTCTATTGATTTTACTGGCGAAAAATCTATTAAATTTGTAAATTCATCCCTTCTAAATTAGTGAGATGTTAAAAGTATATTTGTAATACAGTCTAACCTTGCTTAGTTAGCTCCTCTCATAAGGAGTAATTTGCATTTTGAGCAAAACATATTGTAAAAAAACTGATTAGCTTAATGCATGACAAGGAGAGGGAAAATCTGAATTATGTGCTTGTTAGATCAGTCTGTATGTAGCACTTGCTGTTGTAGTTTGTGTTCTGTTCCAGTTCAATCTATGATCAAAGAGATTATGTCTTTGGTCAAGATTATGGAACTGGAATTGGATGGCAAGGATATCAATGAGCTTGTGGAAGAGTACAATCAAGAGCTGACCAACCAAAGAACTTATAGATTTGCATTGTGTTTTATGGCAGTAAGTGGTAGTGGAAAATTTGTCTAAGGTGGAGGAGGTAACAGTAAAGCAACAATCTTCAGCCACAAAAAGAGAAATACTAAAGGCATGGGAAAATTTTGCATCATACATTGAAAAACATCCCTTAATAAGACAGTTGCAATGCATGTTAATATTGTGTTACATTTTCACCAAATTTTGTTCATAAAAACGAATGTCTCTAGACTGCTTTCTAATAATAATTAAAAAGAATTAAGTACACATTATAAATAAACTAATTATTTCAATTTTTGTTCCTGTAAATCAAATTTGCATTTCACATTGGTTCATCCTGCGAAAGAAGAAAACATGCTCTTTAACAATATGTATATAATTTTCTTTGAATTGACATTATATGTAAAATTTATTGGGCTTTCTTATTTTTATTATATTTTTTTCAGCTTAGGAAGTATTATCATATTTTACATTAATTTATTATCAAGCAAAGTTCCACTGTATTGTTAATGGTATTTTTAATTTAAATTTTGTTAAGTTTGTTAATTAACAATTTTATCTTGGGTCTCAGTTTGTATATGCATATTGCAAAGCAATTTTTTGCAGCAGAAAATGTTAATCCTATTTTGGATTGATTCCAAAATTTATTTGTCTTTGTGTTTGATCATATAATTTTCTTCATTCAACATAAAACATTTTTTTTGTGTGTGTGTGTGTATAGAAATAAATATTATCTGAGAAATTAAGATTTTAAGGAAATCTGTTGTTTGCATCAATTTGCTGATATTAATGAAGAAAAATAAGTGCAGTGCTGGATGACAATTACATTTAGTTGAAGTCAGAAATTTTCACTCTTTATTAAAATTGGCTTAATATAAGATGAATATCCATAAACAGTGGAATATGTTTTTTTGATTTGATTAAATATACTAAATATTCATAAATTTCCAATAATATTAAAATGTTTGTCTTTTCTTAGATGCATGGTTTTTCCTGCTAATATTTATTTTAAGTTTATTTCAATAATTTGAAAACAAAAATAAAAGTGTTGTATATATATCTGTTTTTTATATTTATAGATTCCAGTGATTCAAAAAATATTCGAGATTCTGTGGATCAAGCTCTTAATTTTCTTTTATATTTAGTCGATGTTCATGAACTTAGGAACACTGCTTTGGGAACATATGATTTAGAAATTGCTATTATGGTGGAACAAAAATCACAAAGAGTAAGATATAATTTAGTATATTCATTCATCCTTTTAATTTTTTTTACATATATTTTTGATTTAGTCTAATGTGCATTTTTAAATTTTATTGAAAGTTGTAAAATATATATATATATAAGTGAAATACCATTGACTGACTCATCATGAGATCTCAAAGACTATACAACCGATTGACTTGAAATTTAGCATAGTTACTCAATTTGCAATGTAGACACTCACTAAGAACGGATTTTACGGAAGTCTTATCCAAAATGTAATTTTCATCCGTTAATCTACTCTTATCCGTTGGTTATGTAATTTTTGGCGACTTTATCGCCAAAAATGATATGACGACAGCAAACGGAACACAATTTTTTATATGTGTATACTGTGTATTGTCACCGATTAAGTTTACTTGGTGAGATTTGCGGGTATGGAATGGAAAAATGCCAAATAATTTTATATTGAAGCACTGATGGAGGATTGGTAAGATTTTGGCGAAGGGGCTCTTTAACATATATGTGAAATTTCGTACATGTCGAAAGTAGGAAACGTGCATATTTAGCAATAGAAATAAATGAGTTTGGAATAAATTCAGCTTCTGAATTTGGAATGTTGTTTAGCTCCAAAACTTAGTGAGATTTTGAAAAATACTAAAATGGCGACTTTTTACGGAGTAGTACACATGCAAGACAATCTTCATTTACTGTTGGAACCCGCTACATGCATGAACGATCTGAAGAGGCTATGACATACGTAAGATATTTTGGATGTCCAGACTTGCACGACTTTTTTTAGGATTGCAGTCACTTGCAATCTAAATGGTCAGAAATCAAAATGTTTTAGGGAAGGACAAAAATCCTTTGTAAACACAATGCCATTGCGAGGGTATTTTATTTGAAAACCAAGCACATGATGAACATTCTGACATTTATGACAATGCAATACTAGGTGTAACATGTATACAATGGAATAAATTATATTTAGGGGGTGAATTATTACTAATTTTTTTTATTTTTCTCATATATTTGAATGTCGAGGATAACCATTATTACAGACAATCAATTTCTTAAAATTTTAAATTTTCATGAAAGTTTTAAAAATTAAAATTTTTTTTGATATCTTACGTATAGGTTCCAAAATATTATATTATTGTCTGTCCAGCGAAGTGGACGGGTATCAGCTAGTATAAATATAAATGTAGTTTTTTTTTTTTTTTTATAAATTCTCAATTCTTTAAATTTTTAAATTAATATTGAATGTAATTGTTCAAAAAATAAATGCAATTTTAATGTATCAGTTTTTAAAATCTTTAATTTGGTTTTATTTAATACCCTTTGTTATCCATAAAAATATTCGCATATTTTTGTATTAGATTTAAAAATTACATTTATGTTTTAAACTCTTGACTATCTAAGTTCATATGGGGTTATTCTATTCAGTTGTTTAAATTAAGCCTCAATTAATTGGATTATGTGTGAACACATTTTGTATTCTAACTTTTGTAAGTTACTTCATAAATTCATGTTTTCTTAACAATATGTTGTTACAGAAGTTAATTAACTTAGATTTTGATTAAAGAAAATTTTGTCAAATATTACTAAATTTCTCTTGCGAAGAAATTTAAGGGGTGAGTGAATAGATTATAAAACTGGTTTAACCCTTTAGCAGTTAGGCGAATGAACAGTTTTTGCTCTCCTATGACACAGCGTTACAATCAAATGGTAGCTGAAAGTGGCAGCAGTTTCCCCACTAGTGGACTTTGAAGATGTCACTCTATTCTGACAATGATACAGAAAGTTCGATCGCTTTTACAAGATAGTTTTTAAAGAATTATTTGCTTTATATTAATCCAATATTTACTCCAATTATAACTTGCTCTTTTAAAGAGTTCAGTGAATGATAAATATCAAAAATATTAAATTTTTAAACTATTATTTGCAATATATTAATGTAATATTTGCAACATTTACAAATCGCACTTTAAAACAATTCAGTAATTGTTAAATATTATAAATATTAGTTTGTAAAATATTAAAATATCTAAATAAATACATGAAATTTTAAGCTTTATGAAACATTTAATTGTTATATTTACCAAAATTTCTTTGTGTGTGTGATGTGATACACTTTAAAACATGGAATCATTTATAATGTAGCATTACAGTCTGTGTAATAAATGCGCCATTTTTCAGTATCAAACTCTTGCCATATTACATAAGAAAAAGAAGTGGATTAACAACTGAATCGGGAACATTTTTCCTTATTATGTAAAATTTTTTATGGTACTTGTACTGCCATCTGTACACTATCAAATTAGCTAAATTTTGCCTGTAAATATCATTTGTAACATGAATAATACTGGATAATATACAGGGATGAATTCGGCTCGTCAGCATGCATTAGGGAAAAGTTTCAGCTGCTACTATTTGGGTTGAAAAACTTTGGACGAGCTGAACTCTTCAGTGCCCATTATGGTACTCTATTTGAATGACAACCTGAGCTCATTCATAACAATTACAGGGTTAAAGGAAATGTTTGTGCAAGTTGTATGACAAATTTAATTATTTCTGGAAAATGCATTTGATTTTCGAAAACAATGTATGAATAAGATAAAAATATCAAGAGTAAAAAATTTTTTATTTATAACTTTTAGGATCCTAAGGAATTCCTTCCTTTTTATAATATGCTGCAACAATTAGAGGAAAATTATCGCAAATTCAAAATTGACATGCATTTGAATAGGTACAAAAAGGCTTTGCAACACATCAGTAAATGTGGTAAGTGATAATAATTAAATATCTTTGAATAACTTTCCAGTGTTTTGTTCAATATCCCAGAAATTTGTTGGATAGAGATTACCAAAGCACAAAAAGATAAAATACGCTTTGAATGCTGTTTTTAAAATTTATAGTATTATAATCATAATTAATTAGTCTATGATGTATATACAAGTTATATATTATATAAGTAATATATTTTATATTCATAGAATATGTTAATCTCAATGGGTTGATATTAAATCAATATTTTTATTATCTTGTTATTGTACAGAGTTTTGTTTCTAATGAAAAATTTATTTTTATCAAAATTTATTTTGCTGTCACTACTTGTATAAAATGTTTACATACAATTTTTTTAAATGGACAGTTAAATTTTAAAAAAATCCTTATCTAAAATTTAAGTACCTAGAGAATTTTTTGTAATGAAATTCGAATTTCATTTGGGTGTATTGATTAACTGTTTGGATGCATTCTTTATATAGTGTTACATATTTAAAACATTAATTTTACTCTTTAACTTAAATGCTTTTTTTTTTCTTCATTCATCCAGTGGTAAATTTTTAATTCATCTTATATATATTTTAAAGTTTATAAGACAAATCAAAAATGTTTCATTTTAATTTAGGAGTTTACTAGTTTTAAAATGATTATATATATAATGTATGTATAATAGATATTTTCATATTTATAGCAAATAATTTTTCAAATTATGTATTGACCTTAAAGTGCTTTGATCATTATTTAAAATTAAAAATGTTGTATTTGTGTCTAATGAATGAAATTTTTTGTTCTAGAAGATGCATTTTCTGAATGTTTACAATTAATTAAAGATCAGAGATTGTATACTGATGCTCTTTATTTGTTCCCATCATCATCTTCCCAGTATAAGGTAAAAATAATTATAAATCACTTATGTATCGCAATACAATATTGGCAAATATTTTGAACAAGATGTTTTTGTTTTTGAGTTGAGATGAATTTAAGCAGTTAGTTTCCAAGTTTTATAAGTAAGCATTTATTCTACTGGTAGTTTTTGTTTTCGTCAATGATAAATTTTTTTTTTAGATATTAAAGGAACTTTAAGCTGCATTAACTACTCAAAAATAATTTACTATGATGCATATATGTAATGGTAAAAGTATTTATGTATCTGTCACTACTTGTATAAAATGTTTACATACAGTTTTTATTATTATGCTCCACTGATTTTATCAAATATGTAAAATATAATCAAAGTATTAAAATTGAAAATTAAAGCTTTAATTTTAAAATTGGCTTGAATCCTAGTCTCTCTCTTTATTTGGGAGAGGGCATTCTTTCCTTTTAAAAGTAATTTATGTGCAGCTAGGTGTATTTTAAAACTTACTGGAATGAATCAAAGTGGAACTTGTATTAAGGAATGTTCAACCCAATTTTTTTTAAATACGATTAAAGAATAGGATAGAAATAAATGAGACTTTATTTGCCTTTGTTTAAAAATCAGAATTCTCATCAATTTTCTTATAACAAAATATTTTTGGCTATAAGTTCATTGAAATGATCATTTATGCCTGAAGTTTGACTGTTTATCTCTTTTAGGCTATTTGGAGTGAATATGGAGATTATTTAATGACAAAGCGTTATTTTGATGAATCTGGTATAATCTTTACTCGTTGCGAAATGCATGAGAAAGCCCTAATAGCATATAAAGAAAGTTTGAATTGGCAAATGATCCTATGTTCTGCCACTAAGCTTAATTATGCAGAAAATAAACTAGCTTGCTTATGTCATGAAGTGTCTGGTAAGTTTTAAATTATTCTAAAATTTACAGTAAAATATTTTTTTTTTCTATCTCATTATGTTGCTAGATAGTCGAAATTTATTCTATTATTTGTTTTTAACGAAAAAGCATTTTATGGAAAGAAGCAATTATTAAATATTATGTTATCTGTGTAGCATTTCTTATTGTTTATTGATAAAAATAACAATTGAAGCAAAATTGTATTGATGATTCATTATAAATGGTGCAAAATAAATTTGAGCATGCTGTAAAAAATTCCATTCTGCATGTGGTTTACATATACTGAATGATTTTGTTATATCTATATATATATAAGCAAAATACCACTGACTGACTCATCACGATATCTCTAAAACTATACAACCGATTGACTTGAAATTTGGTATAGTTACTCATTTTGCGATGTAGACGCTCACTAAGAACGGATTTTACGGAATTCTTATCCAAAATGTGATTTTCATCCGTTAATCCTTTCTTATCCAAAAATTATGTCATTTTTGGCGACTTTATCGGCAAAAATGACATGACCGACGGCAAACGGAATATATTTTTTTTATATGTATTCTGTGCATTGCTACCAATTAAGTTTACTTGGCGGGATTTGCGCGTGCGAAATGGAAATAATTTAATATTGAGGCGCTGATGGTGGATTGGCAAGAGCGGGATTTTGAAAAATACTAAAATTTCGATTTCTTACGGAGTAGCGCACACCCAAGACAATCCGCTGAATAGGATGCATTGTAGGTTTATCATATATAATGTAAATGTTGAGCCCCGAAATTCCTACATTTAGAGATTAATCACCAAATATCTTCCACCACCAAGTCGAAGCATTTCAATGACCTTGCATTGTGAATTTTAAATAGCTATACTATGGTAACCCCAGCTGATTTCTGTCCGTTTTGCTGAGCAAAAGATAATTTGTTATTGTTGTGGAACCTAGACGTAAGTTTCAAATTTATGAGAAAAGTATTTTATTATCAATAATGATTAATAATTTACATTTGTAAATCTAAACGCTATCTAACTAAGTTATTGAAGTTGGCTTTTAACAAATGAATAATAAAGGTATGTTATTCATGTCATTGATAAAAAAAATAAGTAGCTGTCAAAATATTTATTTTGATGTATGCATTAACTGTAACCTAATGTAAATATTACGTAAAAGTTTGTTTCTGTATTTTGACTATTTTTAGTTTTTTGTTTCTAGGAAATAAATGTTTTTGGTTTTTTTAAAATTGCTGGATATTTTATCATTTTCAAAATACAGAATTATTTTTAATGCTATGATTTTTTAAGAGCTATTCTGTCTTATTCAATTGCAGTTCCAGATATGCTGCTAGCGCAATAGAGTTACCCCTTTGCAAAAAAAATAACGTAATACGGGTGACTTTTTGCTAAAAAATTTTACTATACTTTATTTTTTTGTTACTATTTTTTGTTGAATTTTTAAATAATTTTATATTTAAAAATTAATTATGGTTATATTTTTTAACTATAGAAGTATTTCATTGTAGGTTAATACAAATTGATTTTTCATATTTACTTTTCAGTTATAATTTTTAATAATGGATGTTGAATATATTTGGATAGATGGAATACCTACTCCTTTCAAAGTTTTTAAAATTCTTGGCAACGGAGCATGTTTATTTTCATCTCTATCTTTGCTGGTGTTTGGTGACATATCGATGGCGTATAAAATGAGAAATATTGTTTCTCACGTGTTTAACAACTGGGATCGGTTTAAATGCTGCATTCAAATGCTATCTGGCGCCTCTTATAATACTAACGATTTTTATTTTACCGAAATGTGTAAACCAAACACGTATGGATCTATTTGCAAAATTATGGCGGCGGCAGAGCTATTTATCAAAATTCAAAATTATTATTATTCCCTATCAGTTCGAAGTGTATCAAAGTGGCTGCCTTATAGCTTCTGTTCCGGGGAAACAATTCAGGGGGGGGGAGATTACGTTTTACGGGAAACTGTAATAGTGGTCATTTTGATGTTTATATTTAAATAGTTGGATTAACAAATAGAAGTAAAGTTAATCCTGGTTATGATAATGTGAAACAAAATGAAGAAAATGAGTCATCTTTAGTGTTTCAGCCTCAAGAAAATGTGTCTGTGTTAGTAAGACTCAATCAATATCTAACATTGATTTTTCAAGTTCAAGTGAATCAATTATAATAGATGTAATATCTCTTCAACTAAATAACGGTAAAAAAGAAGAAAAAGATTCACAAATTCAATTAGATATAAACAAGTAAGACCAGCTGCTACAAAATATACTCAAAGTCCTCCTGAAGAACATAGAGAAGCTGCTTCAAAATATACTAAAAGCCATCTTGAAGTACATAGAGCAGCTGTAAGAAAGTACTTTTCTAATAACCCACATGTGTATCAGGCAGCTTAATTAAATACAATGAAAAAAGATCAAAAGTTAAATTAACGCCATGGAGGTTCTTCTATCCATGAACAAAATGGATAGAAGAACCTCCAGGAATGTGCTGCAGTGGTGGTCAAGTCCAGCTTCCTGCTATTAGATCCTACCCTGAACCTTTGCATGATCTTCTTAGCCATAATGATCAGCTTTCAGAACATTTTCTTTCTACAATTCGTAAGTATAATGGATTTTTTCAGATGACGTCATTCGGAGCAAAAGAATTGAAGGAGGGAAATTTTATGCCAACATTTAAAGTCCACGGGCAGGTATACCACAGGATAGGTAGCCTATTGGCTGAGCCTCCTCATCAGCCTTCTTTTCTTCAGCTTTGCTTTCTATGTGATGATGAACGTGAAAAACACATTCATTGTGGTATTTTCCTAGGTGTTAAGCCAGAATTAGCCAATTACAAAAGGAGCTACATGAACATAACAGGTATATTCACGATTTCAAAGCTGCTGTTGAGTCAGTTCCTAAAGACCAAAAGGAGTTCAAGGTTATAATTAATGCCGATAAAAAACCATCTGGAGAACGCAAAGGTCATTTCAATGCTCTAATTTTCTTGATATTTTATGTATAGGTTCCAAAATATAATATTATCGTCTGCCCAGCGAAGCGGGCGGGTATCAGCTAGTATATATATATAGAGAGAGAGAAAGAAAATTGTATAAATCTAAGATTTGCATCCATTTTACATGTATTTTTGGCAATAAGTTCTTTCTGATATTTTTTATTGGTAATGTTGAACTGATATGGGATTTCTACAATCATTGAATTTTTTTAAGCTACTACTTCTTCACAGGAAATAATTTTTTCACTGTCATTTTATGCTTTAAATTATGTAATTTTGATTGAAATCTGTTCTAGAAAAACTAAAAAGTAGTCAGAGGTATCTTGATGCTGCACATTTGCTGGAACATTACGTAAAAGTGAGAATTCATTTTATACATTCTTATGCAAACTGCAGATAAATTTTATGGATATTTTTAAATTAACATTTACTTTTATGCAGGATCCAGAAGAAGCTATTGTAACTTTAATAGAAGGCTGTGAATGGAGTATGGCTATGCTTATGGTAAGTATTTATAAGTTCTGTTGCTTCAAAAATTGCTTTATTTTATGTTTCCTATTTGAGGCTTTTAACTATATTTTTAAAATGTTGTTTTGATGTAAAAATGGAAAATTATTTAAGATTTGTTAATAGTTAATCTTTAAATCATAATTTTAAAAAAATTTGGTTATTTTCTTAGTTTTATTTCTGATTTGTCCAGAATCATATATCTTCTTTTTTTAAGCATTTGAATTTCATTTTTTACATTTAATTTTGTTGTATAATTGTTAATATTTTTTTTAAGTTTATTCATTTTGTTTTGTAATATGTTCTTAGGCTTCTTTGAAGACCTATATGGTTTTTAAAATATCAAAAATATGATGATTAGATCAATACAAATAATTATATTTTTTTCAAATTTTTTTTCAGTTTAATTCTTTTTACTAATTGTTTGTCTTTGTATTTTCTTTTATTCTCAAGTAACAAATATCTGGTTGTGAATTTTTTTTCCTCTCGCCTTTGGTAAAAAAAATAGCAATATTTTGAATTTATTGTAATCAAGAGTAAAAAATAATTATGAATTATTGAAAAATGTTAAAGGGTACTGTATCTAAAAATATTAAATTCCAATATTCAATTATCAGCTTATTGATGGATTGTGTGTGTATATCCATAATATTATTGTACAAAATTGAATAATTATATCTATACTGCATTTAATATTTTTTTGATGGACTTTTCATATCTAACAATTTCATTCTGTTACAGATGTCAAAATACAATCGTCATGATTTAGCTGAATCTCATTTTATTCCAACTCTGAAGGAGCATCATATAAATATGAAGTCTCATTTAGAGCAATTATTAGAAACATTCTGTAAGCATTCAGAGAGGTTGAAATATCTGAGAACTCAGAAAAAAATAAAAGCTGAAGAGTCAAGTTAGTATTTTAATTGGAAATTTAATGATGTTTAATTATTTTACTATATAAAATCTTTTCTCTTCATTTTATTTTGTTAATTTGTATCTTATTTATTAGATGCAACAAAATTTGTTGAGGATGATTTGTTTTCTGATATTGGTAGTGTGACTGATGCTGCATCCTCATGTGTTGAATCGAGACCCTCTGGGTATATATGTTTTATTTTTTTTTTTTGTCAATAAAATGGTCACAATTTATTAGTGTTTAAAAGAGAAGGAGCAGAAATTTAAACGCATACATGTACACACAAAAAGGATCTGAATTAACTGTATTGATTTTAACTGTGTAAAAGAATAATACAATAGAAAATTTTTCTTTTGATTTCTCAGCTACATTTTTTGATAGCATATCTGAAGATAAAAGATACTTAACATTCTTAATTTTTATTTACTTTTACTTTCTGTATCCATGTGTTTTACTCGTGAATATTTGAATACATAAATCTACAGTTGCATGATTTTTTTTCTAGTTTCTATGTTATTTTAAGAATTTTCTGTACTTCAAATTAGAAACTAAAAGTATATGTCCAGAATTTAGTATCGTATAGACTGAAGTTATAAAAATGGATACATGATAAAAATAAATCTAGATTCAGAAAATACCTAGGTTCCTATCAAATAAAAAAAAAAGAGAAAAATTCACTGGTTACAATATGGTTGAAAATAATTCAATGAGTATTGACAGAAATACTTTTTTATTTTTCAACAAATAAAAAACAATTCATAACATTTAATTCAATTACTTATATAACATAAAAGTGAGATTCAGTTAAGAAAACTTCTTATATTTTATTATAATTTTGAAAATATGCATAAAAATTCTTTTTACTTTGTGTATTAGAAATTGCATTAAATGCGTATATGTATATAGGTGTGTTTTTTTTTTTTTTTTTAAATTTAAGTATTTTTTTTTTTATGTACTTTACTCTTATTTGTAATTTTTGCATTTCTTCTGTTCTTTCTAAAGCTCCATCATGACGAGAAAAAGCTCCAAAAGTAGACGGAAACAGAAATTAAAAAAATATCGTTTAAAAGAAGGTAGTGCTGATGAAGATTTGGCACTTATTGCTGCTTTAGCTGAGGTCATTACCAAGGTTGATACACTCAAAGGTAAATATATCACTAAACTAATTTTTTCCTTAGCTGTTTTCTTTTACATTGTATTCTTTTTTTTAATAAATTATTGAATTGTAGTTAAGAAACATGTTTACAATAAGTGCTGGGCAATTGTATTTCAGATAATTTCCTGAGTACATTAAAAGCTATGTTACATTATGGCTTTGATGAAGCATCCAAAAAACTTCAAGGACTAATGATTTTGGTTACATCAACAATTGAAAATGAAATACCAAATATTTGGAACCCCTTAGAAAACATTGGTTCATCCTGTGAAATGGTAAGATTTATCTACTAACTGAACTCATCTTTAAAAAATTAAGACATTTAATTTCAGAAAAAGTTTATAGCTTATAATGAGGAAAACAAAAAGGATTTATGCCCTAAAAGTAATTATGTGAGGAATTTTTTAATTACATTTTTAATTGTTATCTGCATAATTTTTTCATAACTTTTTTCTCCTTAGAAATTTGGTCCTGATTCAACAGTCAATTCCATTACTGCTTCTCTTCAGTCAGATAATAAAATGAGTGCTCCAACAATAAAAGGTAATATTTTTTAGTCTTTTCTGAATAATTTTGTTGATATATTTTGCTTCAGTTACTAATAATCAGTCATTAGATTGAAAAAAGTTTTTAGAAAAAATTTGACATTTGCTTATTTTTATATATATTTTAATGTTTATGAAATATGCTATTAATTAAATTCTCTTTTAATAAACCTTTTTATAATAGTTTGCTTTATTTATTAAAACTGTAATTTGTTTTTGAAATTCCAATTAATTCCATTAATGTTTAAGAGCCTTACATTGTAAAATAATTACAATATGTGCCTCTTCTATTATATTTTGAGCATTTCATACAATGCCTTTGATTTTGAGTACTTTTTTCCTTCAGAGATCTATTGATTATCATTTATAAGTTTTATTTTTATAGAATTTAGCACTTTCTTATTTTTAAGATGTTTTTTAAATATAACAGGAGAAGGGGTGTGTATTTCAGTTTTAATAGATAAGCCGTGTTATAATTAAAAAAAAAAGTTTTTACAAAAATAAATCATGCTACTATCATCAGTAAGTACTAGCCAAATAAATATTATTGTAAGATAATTTTAATTATCCATCATATTTTTCTTTTTTGTTGTATTGTCAAATTTATCTGAACCTAATTATATCAATTAGGTTCAGATAAATTTGATCGGAAAAGTTTTTTTTTTTCTTGTGAATGCTTTAAAGTGCTCCATAAATTATTTGCGTAAAAAGTTGCATTGAATATTATTAGCTGTTCTATTTTAAATTATCAATCTATTTTGGTAATATTATTGGTTAAAGTATTAAATAAAATTTTTCGTTTATATGTGAACAGGAGGGGGGTGGGGTACCTTGAAGAAAGTTTGAATTTTTTTAACTCTGATGTTGATTTTTGAAAATATATTTTTAGCTCTTATAAATGATAAAATAACAAAAAATCCTTAAAATTTCATAAATCTAGACTAACATAAACTAGAAAATATTTGACTGAATATGATAGAATGTGATATAAAAATTTTGCATTTTTTAAAACTGGGAACTATTTTCAAAATTAAGTACTAGTTAATACATTTATTGGTTATTTAACAAGCTTTTGGTGTCTAGAATGTTTAGTGGTCATGGTCACTATCTTGTAGTCAGCATTGTTTACATTGAGTCGGGATTTGAGCATGATGCCACTGAAGACTTGCTTTGTACCAGGGTTTGTATGTTAAATCTGTCAATGACAAGTAGCAGGGCTTAGGCATCAATTTGTATAAGGATTTTTGTTCTACAAGTATTTTGTATCTACAAGTATCCTGGATCAAATACAGAAAGAAATCATGATGCTTAAATAAATTTTATTTGCTTGTTAATGTAATATGTTGTAGCTACAACCATCCAAATAATTTGGACATATTTTACTAGTTTGTCTGTCCTTTTTGTACATGTCTCTTGTCTATATTCTCTGAAATAAACTCAAGATCGATAATGAAGCAATAGTACTTCTTTAAAACTAATAAATTATTACAAACTATTTAAAATCTCTTGAATAAATCTGTTGCAAATAAATAAATTTTGATTGTGTTTCTTCAAGTTGTGAGATCTTCTCTGATATTTATGTAATTCAGGAAGCTAGTCTCGTGAGAATTAGGACATCTGTTGCTGCATATCTCCTTGATGTTGAATAATGAAATGGCCAAAGTTGAAAAGTATGAAATCTATCACAAATAGTCCTCTTGTTGCATCTAAGTGCAATATTAATGAGTAGTTTATCTGTCAATGAAGTTCTGATGTAGAAATTCGAAGAATGTATTGTTCACTAAGATGTACTTTTTATCAACTAGCTTGATTCATAATTTCAATAATTCAACATGTTGCTCTATAATAACTTTAATTGAGTAGAATTGAGTCAAAGTTATCAAAAAGACAGAAATGTATTTACTAAATTTAGATAATAGTTCTAGCTACAATCATTATTTCATTTATTGTGCCAAAAAAGTTTTTATTTCTTTAAAGCAAAATAGCTGGAAAGCTACCAAATGAACTAGAATACAAAATTAAAAATAATAATAAAAAAACTATTTGGATGAAAATATTGTGAAACATTTTTATATTTAATTCCCTAAGGGTAACAGTAACTTGGAGATTATTAACACATGGAACAGACTTGTGTTTAAACATACATGCATTTTGCTTCCTTGTGTAATTTCAAAAACATCTATTGTTACATGACTAAAATGTATTAAAATTCTGTTCTATATCTCTCAAAATCAATTATTTTTTCCCCTCTTATATTAATTATTATTTTTGACAAACTTTGATTCAGCAGAAGCAATCACGCTCATTTTTTCACATGAAATGACTAAATATGAAGGTTGTTCAGTAAGTCTGTAAAAAAAGAATAGAAACACTTATTATTATGGGTAGTTTTATTATTTTTATTTTCCCTCATAATCTTCTTTTAGCTCTATACACTTTTCCAAGCATTTCTCTAACTTTTTAAAGCCTTCTAAAAAGTGAGATTTCGGAAGGTCCATAAAATAAGTATCTGATTGGGCAATGACCTCTTCATTCACCATGAACTATTGTCCGTCCCACTATTTTTTAAGTTTGGAAATAAAAAGTCACTGGGGGCAAATGTGGTGGAAGTTGTAATAATTTGAATTTTAATTACATGACTTTGGCCATCGAAACTGCACAAATGTGATTTTTTTTCGCACTCAGTTTTTTTTATGCAAAATTGAAAACAATACACCTTGCGATATGCTAGATGCCTCAACTATTTTGCACACTTCGATTCGTCAATCGCTCAAACCATATCGGAGATTTTGTCAATCCTTCTGAGAGTAGTCACTTCCACTGGACCTTCATCTTTTGTGGATGCACAGCTATGTTTAAATTCATTTACTTAATTATAAATTGTTGCAAACACAAGTGCAAATGTACCAAGAGTGCAAATGTCCAGTGAGTCAAGATGCTTTCTAAAAACAAACTATTTATGATGCTAAAAGCACCATCTCCTGGATTTTCTAAGGACTTACTGTACATTCTAATCTAATTCAAATTTTGACAAACCTTAAGGTAATTTTAAAGCTATTCAGTTTTGATTACCTTCAACTTTATATATATATATATCACTGTTTGATCTGTTTTATGATCAAGAAGTGTTCTACAAATAATTGAATGTTAATTAAAGTTTGGTATTTGCAAAATATAGGAAAACAGATTAGAATAAGCAATAGAAATACAAAATGTGAACAAATATAGTATATAAACACTACCTTTTGTACTCACTATTCAAAAATATAAGTTGATATAACTCATCTATTCAAGTTGCAAAGTTTAAATAGTTTGCTTAAAATATCCATAGGTGATAAACATTGAGATGGGAGTTCTGATGTAGTTGTAATGACCAATATTAAATATCTGTTTGCTTAATGTTGCTAGAGAGAAGATTAATTTTATTTACATGAAATATTGTTAAATAATTTATAGGGTTTTAATTTTACTGAAGTGCTTTGTTATATTTTTAGATCCTGAATTGGCTGCACCTCCATGGAGGAACATTGATATCACTTTGCAAATGTTTAATTGATGTAATGTAAAATAAATATGTATAAAGAAATTTTTATTAATATTGAGTTGTGTGACTGTTTTTTTTAAACTGTTGTATGATTTTTTATACGATTTCTATCTTTTAAAATCCTTTCAAAAGCGTACTAAATTCTAATGTAATAAAAGTTGGATGTCTGATTATATGAAAGTAAATAACTTGTTAATTATCCAATTTTAAGAGATGTTAATCTTCAAACAGATCTATTGATTTACTTCATCGGAAATATTGCATACAACTAATATATTAAAGTGCTGCTATTACCAGTAACACTTTAATAAACAAATCTCTTAAAGAGTTTTTGAAGAATTTGATTTCAGTTATCCGATGACCTGTGTTTATTTCAGGGATGTTTTGAGTTGGTGGTCTGCCTTATATACTCTTTAAATCTAAATTAGTGCTTCATTTGTTTGTTTTATTCATGGATTAACCATTAGTTACAGACTGATTTAAATATTTTTCATGGTTTGTGAGAAGTTGTTAAATTCTAAATTAAAAATTGTTTTGTAAATAAACTAATCTTTTTTTTGTAAGGTTTATTATTTGGTTTTTCAACATTGATTAGAAATTGTGCGTAATTATTACTACGTTTCTTTAGTGTGGCCACAGTAGCCTAGTGGTTTAAGGTATCAGACTCGCGGTTTTCGATGAGTCGTGGGTTCGAGCCTTGATGCCACAAAAGACCCGCCGTTTAGCCGGGGCTAATACACGTTAAATCTGTTGGGGCCCAAAGTCCTCCCAGTGGCGTGGTGGGAAAGTTAGGAGAAGTGGGGGCCAGCTCGGGTGTCGTCCTCGTCACTTGATCGAGGTTCAAAATTACGAGGTGCGACGTTAATAAAAACTAAAACTTTTAAATCAAAAATATCATTTTTACTATTAATATTTTTTAACAGGTTACCTGTAAAAATTTCAAATTTGTAAAAAGGATTTTATTTTTATATTTTATGAACAAAGCATCTCACTTTCTAATTTTCTAAATTAACTATCACCGATAATTTTTTTAAAAAAATATTTTATATTTTGAAAATCTCATCGTAATAGAAATGACCATCATGAATAATTAATTCTTTGACTTTTCTTATGGTTTGTTTTGGAACAAACCAAAGAAAAAATTAATTATTAATGATGGAATGCTAAATTATTTATGCTAGAATACTAAAGAATGGTTTTTATACATGAAGAATGTATGTTCAATTCAATCGATAAAATTTCCCATTTTGAGCAACCACATGTAAGAAATAAATTGATGAAAATGATTCTGGAAAAAAAAAAAAATAGAAAATTGAAATCTTTATTTTTTTTAAAATTAGTTTTATTCAGAGAAAAACATTGTTAAAATTCGATATAAAAACCAACGTTTTTAAAAGCAACGTTTTTATATGGTGGCAAAGTTTATTAGAGAAAATTATTGAAATATTAGTTAATACTGTTAGTTATTTTATTTTTAAAATTTACTTAAAAAGAGACATTTGTGAGCGTATTAAAAAATTCATAATATAAAATCAAAACATGCATTTGAAAGTTTGTAAGTCATTCTATTAAAAAAAAAAAGGGAACCAGAATTCAGAAAAAATTATTGTGATAAGATATGGCGCCTAATATTGTAAACTTTCTTTCTTGGGAATGATTACTGACTAAAAGTCAGCAACCCTTACTATCTCGGAGATTGTAAAGGGGAGATAGTATCTCCCCTTTGTGAGTACAAAAGGTTTACGATAACCTCATGCGGTGCGGGGAGTGCCCGGTGCTCCCAGAGGGGGAAAGAAATTTTTCCCTGAATCCTAAAAGCGCCTAGAGGAAAGAATATTTTGACTTATTAAAATTATTGAAATATTAGTTAAAACTTGTCGCAAACGTATAAATATTGCATTGTTAGGCGAGTACGAACGATTCCTAAAATTTCAAAGCTCTAGCTTGATGGGAAGTTGGTTAAATTAACGATCGAAAATTTGATGACACACACACACACACCAAGTGAAATTCAGAAAAACGTTGTAAAATATCAATAACGATACGCATCTTAATGAATAATTATTACAAGTAATTAAATTATGTATATCATATCAAGAATTTTTTTTACAGCTCTCAGTTTTTTTGTTTCATTTTTGCAAACAGTGTTCTAAGCTATATATCACTTATAAGAACTTCACTTTGTATATTATATTAATTATGCTTCCTTATACTAATGATCTTATCTAACTTTCTTCTCTTTATCAATTTTTTTTTTCTTAATGTATTCATTAAGAACAGGTGCATTTTGTTATATTAACATGACGACTTTCTCCTTCTCTTATCCCCTCTTCCTTTCTCTGTCTTAGTATTGCCCGAAGCAATCGGTCAAATAGATTTCGGGCACATCTTAGAACTGTAAAATTCGACTTGACACATTGTGTCGTAGCTCCCGAGGCAAATTGTATTGATAGGAATATCGATAGAAATTGCCCTGGTTTGGAAGGATTTTTATTCAACTTCGATGTTTCAAAAGCCAGCTGAAAGTGTTTATTGGAACACTTTTGTTTTAAGGCATAAATGTACTGAATCGCTTTTGGTAAGTACCGTTCTGAGGGAGATTTTTTAATGAGACAATATTTCTTTAAATGTCGTGATCTGGATTAAAATTTCTCGTTACGAAACTGTTGTTGAACATGAACCAATGTTTGATAGGTAAAAAAGGGCCTATTATTAATAATTATTCTTATAGTTGTGAATCGCATAGGATTTTATCACACAGTATCCTTAAAATGTATCGATTAAAATATGATCGCATTTTCCATTTCCTGCAACATCTAAATCGAGTTTTTAGCTGGAATAATGATCTTACCAAAGACCAACATGCGAATAAGAGGAGTCAATTTATTTTCACTGTCCCTCAAAATTCTTGAGTGGTGTGGAAGTTAAGAAAGGAAGGTACATATCAGCTCAATATCGTCCTGTTAATTAGAACGTGTTCCAAATTACAAGATCTATTACAAGTAGTCCTTCTCTAGTGTGGTGTTTATGAAACTAAACTATATTCAGTATAAAAATATACTTTTTATGAAACATGTTGCAGGCAAGAAAAAAATGTGTCGATTTAAATTAAAAGGAGTAGTACATTGAAATGTGCGTCTTTCTATTTGTTCATAAATCGGACCTAAATATATTAACCTAGCGAGCAATATTTTATATGAAGAGAAGTGTGCCTAGTTTGTGGTTGTTTTTCTTTTTTTTTAACATATAAAGTAAATCCAGCTTCAAGTATTTTAAAAATATGTGCGAGTATTTATAATTCATTTTGAAATGTTGGATGAATAACAATTCTTAAGGTCACGGCTGTTTTTATGTTTAAAAAGGGCAGTCTCTCAATGTCCGGACAAAGAAAAACCAAACTTATAATTAACTGCTACTTGAAATCTTAAAAATATATCTGTAAACACTTAAATGGCTTCGTTCTACTATTACTATCATTTTGTGCATTGAATACATACAGGTGGTAGGTAAAATAATGTAAACACTTGGGTTCTGAATAACTTTCATCAATATGGTGTTAGTCCGCTGTGAGCGTTATGGATAGCAACAATTTGACGAAGAGAAATGCACAAACTCTCATTTTTGTTTGTGATGAAATTAAAGGAAATTGTCCCCTCACTTGCCGCTCAAGATTTTCCCTTAATGGCTCAATAATAATAAGGCCTGAGGGCACCGAGGTAACGGTTTCACTTAACCATGCTCATTCAATCAACTTGTGATACACTTTGTTGTATGGACGGGAGCATTATCTTCCAAAGAAACAGCTTTCAGGAAAAATTGTCTATCCCGTTAGATGTACATGATGCTAGAGTGCGTTGCGATATGTTTTGATCTTTTGGAATGATTATTAGTCCTAAAGAACGCCTAAAAAAATAGTACCACAAACCATCCAAGATCCGCCTCCATACTTTACAGTTGGAACACAGCAGTCGGGATAGAATACTTTTTCCTGATATTCCCCACCATTAACTCTTTCTGTGTTGAGAAACAAAGTTAAATACCATTTGTTAAACCAAATTACGTCTTTTCAGTCATCACAACTTCGATGTTCTCTGCTCCACTCACTGTATGAGTTTTTTTTAAGGCATTTTCATGTCTGTAACGAGAAGTTAGCGTCATATAACACGGTCATAAATGTATAAAAATCATTTGTGAAGCTTCCAATGAACTGCTTTGCTTGAAATGGAATTTTTTTCATTGATGTTTCAATCTGCTGTTAATTGCTGAACTTACGTTTTTGCGAATAATTCGGACCATTCCTCTTTGGTCCTTGCTTGACAACTTTTTTAGTCGACAATTTCTACTTGCAGAAGTGACACATAGGTTTAGGCCCAGAACTTGTTGTCATACGTACAATTTTGGCTGTCTTAGGTTCTGAACGTAAGCACATGCTAGGCGAGCACCATTAATCATGCCTTTCTGCTAATCGATGAAATTTGACATTTTGAAATAATATTTCTTAGCTAGCGTTTTATCTGTAACTGTGGCACTTAAGGTAGGTGGTTTACTTTCTATTTAGTTTCTACATCGCAAACAGCTAAACCTACATCACTCTAAAATTTGCATCAAAGGTTTTACTGTAGATGGCTGCGGTAGCCTAATGGTTATGGCACCGGATTGGTAACCGGCGGTTTCCGTCGAATCGTAGGTTCGAGCCTTGGAGCCACAATAACCTTCGTGTAGCCGGAGCTGATGCACGTTCCATATGTCTAGTCTCTAAGACTTCCCGTTGGCGTGGTGTGGATGTTAAGAGAGGGAGGTGCCAGCTCAGGTGTCGTCCTCGTCACTTGACCGAGGTTCAAAATTAGGAGTTCCCTCGCCAGTAGTCCCCATGCTGCTTCTAGTGCGACGTTAATAAAAACAACCTTTTTCAGAAGTGTTAATAAAGGTTTGGCGCCACATGGCCTGCTTTGGCTCTAGCGCCGTTAAACTCAGCGGTCACTCACTCACTCTTCAGTAGGCGTTTCCTTTATACTGTTTACCATCTGTGTTTTCTGAATTGGGAAAGAAGTTACTACGAAATCGATATTGGTGTTATTATGCAGTAGAAATTAAGTAGTTATTGAACATATAGAATGTACTTGAACTTCGAAAAATATTAGTTAATTGCACATATAATTTTAATAGCATAATTCTGAATTTCATTTTAAAAATCACAGAAACATGAAAATTAAACTTTTTTCTGGAACAGATATTGTTTTCGATGTATGATAGTACTCAGTAAAGTGATTTTAAATGCCCTGTAAAGACATCTGTTTTTATATATAGTGCTATGCCGAAATTCATTGTATTGCTGGCATGAGATCTTATGGTTCCCGTCTACCAACCAATTTAATTTCATGAACGTTATGTCGGTCCTATGTGATCTCTATTTTCGTCTTCAAACTTTGACTATTTTATCTATTCGTATACATAAAGTGAATCCGAATGAGTGATAAAATTCAAGATAAAAGCCAACGTTTTTTAAAACAACGTATTTATATGGTGGTAAAGTTTATTAACAAAATTATTTAAATATTAGTTAAAACTTTGAAAAAAACCTCATATCTCTCTCGTCTTTAAGATCACTCTCTCTGCAAAATTCAATATATCTCCCATAGATGGCGCCAGGTTATTACACAAATTACGTTTTTAAAAAAATTATTGAAATATTAGTTAAAACTTGTCGCAAATGTATAAATATTGCATTGTTAGGCTTATAAGAACGATTCCCAAATTTCCAGAGCTCTAGCTTAATGGGAAGTTGGTTAAATTAACGATCGAAAATTTGATGACACACACACACCAAGTAAAATTCAGAAAAACGTTTTAATGAAAAATAATGAAGATTTCTACGGAATTGCATTTTCTGTCCGATTTTTGGAAATTTTTAAAAATCTTTTATAAAGACCGGAAAAGCCGTAAATGAATCATTCAAAAGTAACGCAATATTTTTTTTTTTTTGAACATCGGGGGAAAAATGTTTTTTCTTAAGAAATCTTATTTTTGATCTTTCACATCCACTTATCGCACTCAAATAAATAATGTAGCCCAAATTGGAGGGGGGGGGAAGTAGAAATTCCATTTAGGATTAACATTCATTCACTGAACGAGAACTTAAACATGGCATTAAATTTGCTAAAGAAAACTTTTTAAACAAGATAGGTATAAAATGTAATCAGGTGAAGTCCTTCGCAGATAAATCTTTACACAACTATGAGACATAAATGTAAAACTCGATTTCATAACAGATGATTTAATATGGTTATAAATTTTTGGTAAATACTGGTATTTGAAGAGTATCGTATTTTTTTTTCTGATAAGAGAAATTTTACTATTAGTAATTAAAACCATAGACTGATCTTTGGTAGCAACTTTGCGACGGATTTACGTATTTTGAATGAACTTTTTTTTTTGTATAATGCGTCCGGTCAGCATTTAATTAAATTAATGCGATATTATAATTGTTAATTATATATCTACAGTTAAAATTAATTGTTATGTTAAATAAAAAAAAATATTTTTTAGATTAAATTTTAATATAATTAAAAGAGAAAACTTATGCTATCTGTTAACATGTAATTTACTAGGATAAATCGTTATCGTTGTTTTTCATTTATTTATTCTTACTGTAATCATTGCTGGGCAATTATGTATGAAAAACCTTCATTGTGTAAAAGCATATATGTTATTTTACAGTAATCATTACAGCTTAATGATGTTTGAAAAGCACTGATGGCGTAAAAGCATATATATTTAGAATATTATTTACTTATTTTACAATGCTTTCATGAAAATGTTTGATAAAAAAATAAAATCATAAACATGTATTAAAAATAAGTTATCTAAGTCTCAGTTACTCGTATTCGTGATCATGGCGCCTTTCGTCTCTCATAAATTTTTCATAACTTTTTTACCGCTATTGAGACCATCTTCACCTTTTTTGGAAAAGATTCCCCAGGTGCAACCCAAAGTTTTGATTGTTGCTTTATTTCCGATGCGTGATGATGAATCCAGGTCTTGTCGAAGGTAACAACTTTACGTGGCAACAATCACATTTTAATTTGGCAGCAAATGACTATCAAATCATAACTAGCTTATAAACCAATGGTCAAATTTGATTCGGTTCCTTTTAACAGATGGCCCAATGGTAACAAGAATTTACCTTAATGATTTCATCTGTCTTCAAATACAAGTACTTTGTGAACAACTCTCGTATTAAAAATTAAGTAATAATTGAATACTCTTCAAAAGGCACTAATATATTTTAACAGTATGAGAGAAATTACCAGCTAGATTTAGAAATTATTTATAAATTTTTTGATGTTCATGTTTCAGAAATAAGTTTTTTTCTCCCTATAAGAAGAAAAGAGTAATTTGATGAATTGAGGCATGAAACTGAAGAGAAAATATGTAGTGTTTTTTAATGGAAGCTTTGATGGTTGTCAAGAATTATAAGTTAATCATAACGAACTTCTGTAACTTTCACATTTTCTTACCTTATCTGATGTCTGAAAATTCATTATTTGTCTATATTTAACTCGTGTATCAATAAAGTGAAAGAAAGGAAAATTGTCAACTACGCTTATAGTTTATGTACACTACAATAAAGATGCGAAGAAATTAAAAATTTAATATCAGCAGTGTGTCATCCCTTCTCGAAATTCAAAATAAAAATTACTTTTACAGAAATATACAAAAAAAAAAAAGGGGGGGGGAAGACTTTTTACTGTTGATTTGACTTTACCCGAGGCTGAAATCCGAATTATTTATGTTTTTACTTATCTAACCAGGTTTTTTTATTGCTATAATATATGTGGCGTAGCGTTATTTTTGCTTTTGTATTCTAAATTTTTGAAGTGATTCGGATTTCTGCAACGTAATACAGAATTTTATTACCTAGTAACTTCGTTTTTGCCCAACGAATCTGAATTGACTTTATTCACGCGTTTGCCGATTTTTGATTCTGAATTCCGCTAAAAATTCTATTATCTTTTAATGTCTGAAATAAATCATTTTAAATGCTTAAAACCTGTATGTATAATTTTATTTCATTCGCCTTACATGCATTATTTTATTTGCATCATTGCATAAGAAATTCATTGTAGATGTTATAAATGATGTTTTAAGGCATAAATATTTTCAGATTATACATAAAGATATTTTTAAAATTAGTTTGTACGTCAAAATTTAAGGTATCCGTACATCTTAGGAGAAATTTTTTTTGAAATACATTGATATTTGCTATCAAAATATTTTTAATGCTAAAATATTCTAAAAATATGAAAAACACATTTAATAATCTGCTTTTAATTAAAAAAAATTGTTGAGGAAAACATGGTGAAAATAGTTAATAAATTGATTATCAGAATAACGCTCATAACTTAAAAGTAAACAAAAATATCATTATTATGTGAATTTCATCTTATTCATAATAACATTTTTGGGGGCTGGTACTACTTTCATGATGAAAATCATATTATTACAATTATTATTGTGTTTCGAGTCAACTAACAAAGAAAATTCAAAGAAAAAAGCTATAACAATACATGATTTACACTTTTGTTTCTAAAAACATATTAATTTTACAAACATAAAAGTAGTAGGGGTTCTTAAAAACTAAATAAGGAAGATACTTGCAAAATTTAAATTAATTTGGTTCATAACTTTTTCTGATATCTACGTTGACATATGTAAGTAAGTCGAGAAAACTCATTTTGAGAAAAATCAAAAACAAACTTTTAAATGCAATTAAAAATTAGCTACAGAGCAAAATTCAAATCCCTGTAACTTAAGTTCTAAATAAAGTATAAGCAAAATTCAAACACTATTAGAAAGAAAAAGGTTTAAGTTTTAAACTGACATTAAAATTAGAAAACCAAAAATTTTGACAAAATGACATTTTAAATTGTACAATACCTTAAAAAAAAGGATTTACTCTCGGTATTTTTAAGCGGTGATATCCTAAATATTTTCTAATTTCAAAATACGTTGTGTGCTTTCAAAAGTCTTCTGATTACCAAAATACATCTTATATTAAATTGCCAACTAAATTATTGCGAGTTTTAAATAAGAAGAGAAATTCATACATTTTACTTGAAATAGGAATAACCCATTTTAGTCGATATGACCTTTTGCCATCTTTCAGGCAGTGCCATAATTCCATGTTCATAAAATTTCTTATTTTTGTCCCAAAAAAATTTGAATTAAATAAGAATTTACTTCTTCAGCATCATTAAAAATTTTATCATTTAAGAAGTTTTGAATGAATTGAAATGAATGCAAATATGAAGGCGCAGGGTCAGGACTATATGTTAAATGTGACAACACATCCCAATCTAAGTAGCTTCAATAACTTTTTGCAAGTGACAAAAGATGTGTTGGGTTTATGTTGGAAAACAAACATAATTTCGCTTGGCTGTCTGGCCGTTTTTCTTCAATTGCATTACCTCAGTTTGGCCAATTTTTGGACATAGAAGTTTTAATTAACCTTCTAGAAGTTTTAATTGGTTTCTTGATAAAAGATCAAAGTGCAGAATTCCTATATAATCCTGCCAAACTGACAGCATAACCTTTTTTTTTTTTTTTTTGTGTGTGTGTGTGTGTGATTCTCGGCTTTGGATGTTGTCTGAGCTGGTTTATCCTGCTCTTCATCCGTGGTCTTTTTGATTAACTTAGTTTTGAACTATCCACTTTTCGTCGCCAACATTCAGTTGTTTTCAGAACCGAATCAATTTTGTCGCGTTTTCAGAGACGAATCTCAATTACTAATGCTTTGCATCAAATGGATTTCCTTTAAGCTGTTGAAGGACTCATAAATAATAGAGTTTCTTTACATAGTAAAGCTGTTTTAATTTTTTTTAATGCATTTGTGAAATACATTGCGCTTCTCTGCCATATCACGTATTGTGCTATGAAGATTTGAATCGATAATTGTCTTCATATGTCTCTCTTCAACTTTAAAAGGATCGGCAGATCATTACCCATTTTTGAGAGAAAAAAATCATCTGCACGAAATTCGGCAAATCAATTTTGAAGCTGCTTTTCTTTTCAAAGGCTTAATTCTCATATATAGCACATAAATTCCACGCGTGGCTGCATTGTGTTCCTAAATAAAATGTGTCTGAAAGAAGCATTTCGTTCCTCCATTTTTAAATTGGGATACAAATATATATATATATATATTTTTATATGTAAAGCAGTTTCAAAATTGATTTGCCGAATTTCGTGCAGATGATATTTAAGACTTTTACGATAGCTTTCGTTCACATTGTTTATTATTTGATTAAATTTATCATATATAATTCTTTTCTATAAAATTTTGACATTTTATTATAACGAAGGAAAAATGTTCATCTTAAGTTTTCTTTCTTTTTAATTGTGAGTTAATAAGAATATATATATATATATATATATATTTGATAAAATAATAAGTTATTAGATCTCTAAATTCAAAGAAGAGGAAAAGAAGAATTAAAAGGCATGTAACTATTACTACTAGAGTCTTCAACCAAAATTCATAAAAGAAATGAAATTCCTCAATTAAAACTTAAATGTAAAATTTTATTAAATGCGGAACTCAAAAAAAAAAAAAAAAAAAAATCTCATTTCTTTAGACAGCTTTATTTTTTCCAGTGAAATAATTGCATTATTTTTCTTGTTACTTTTATTGTTCTCTGATTCGTTAAACTGAAATTTTCCTAATCTCATAACAGTGTTTCTATTTTTTCAAATAAGTTAATCATTTTTTGTTGTTGTTGTTTTCTAAATAAGTCATGCTTTAATTAATATCACGATGCAAGTTCTATAATAAATTACATTCATTTGTTATTATAAAACTGAAATTCTAAAAAAAATATATATATATTATAGAATCATTTGTAAATGATTCGGATAAAAACACCCAGTTTGTGTTGATTTAATCACACACACAATCGAATTATTGTGCTCTATTTTATGAAAATTTTTAATGTTTTTTCTGATTTTCTAACAATTTATGTTTTTTATTTAACTAAATCCTGTAATTACGGTTTTAACTGTATTATGTTTCATACTTTTTGTTCTAATTTAGCTTTGTGAACGACTATATAATCCGTTTTACTTTTCGAATTACTTTTTTACAAAAATCAAGTAAATATTAAATTCTGTGACTCAATTAATAACTAATAAATATCTATTTTTAAATATTTTTAATTTAATAATTATTATCAGGAGGTGAAAGAATTCTATCCAAGAAAATTAATTATTTCATCCATAATTTATGTGCTTTCTTCAAATTGCTTTACTGTATATTCTGTTTCATCATCATCGGATGTGACTCAAGAAAACAAGAGACGTTTTTAGTGTATAAATAAGCAAATGACTTTTAATAAAAACAAAAAGATAAACTGTACAGTTATTGTACAAGAACATAGTCCACAGTTCCCGAACATCGTGGTAAGGGATTCTGTGGACTTTGTCACATTCGAACAATCAAATATCATACATTCACAATTGCAACACTTAGTCCATAAATCGTAGCCGTTTGAAAACCACTGATTTTGTTCACTTCAATTGTTGGAATGTCCCGAGAAGAAAACCTTAACCGTCAGATGTTGAATGATACCCGTGAACCCTTGTGTCCTCTGGACTATGTCGCTTCCTTTTTTCTAAATATTTTTCTCGGGAGTATTTGTTTCAAGGCTCTTGTCTGGTACTGGAATTGATTGGTCTATTTCTTGTCCCATCCTCCGTGTCCTTTTTCTTCCCATCCTTCATGATGGTGTTTCTCTTCCAAGCTGTGGGAATAAGATAAAATTTAGAATGTTGTAATTCAGCAACGTAAGAATAACTTTTTGAAATTTCAAAATGAAAAACATGTTTCGTTTGCTTTTCGGAAAATAAGTTTTTTTTTTCAGGAAAATTAAACATTTCATTTCTAGTATTTTTTTTTTAAAAAAAGTAGAGTTTTATTCTATCGAAGCTCGTTTCGTTCCTGCATTTCTTTTCTTTTCTTTCTTTTTTATTTTTTAAATAACGATAGAAGATGCTTACAAAATTTTTTCATTGAATTTTATTAGAATGTGAAACCTTCTTGAGTTAAGAACATAATTCTGAAGATAATAAACAATAAATATTATAATGTGTATGCTTACATTTACATTACTTTATGGGAATTGTTTTTTTCTTCTTTCTTTTCGTTATTCAATAACTGTAAATGGCTGGAAATTTTCCTCCAATTCATTTTTAATTGAAAATATTTCTTTTAACTGCGTCACTAACATTTGATTTTAATTAGAATTATTCATCTAAAAAATGCATCGCTTTTGTTTGAAATTGAGATAAAGTATACTCACTAGACGGGCACTGGCTTCTTGATCACAACGGACTTCTCCTTGATGACTTCGATAGGAACGTGCACTGGCTTGGGAACTGGGATGGGTACGTGCTTGTGGATTGGTACAATGTATGGTTTGGGGATATGGACTGGAACATGGACTGGGTAGGGCTTGGGCACTGGGATTTCCTTGTGGACTGGGACAACGTAGGGTTTGGGAACTCGGATGACCTTGGGGATGGGGTAGGGCTTGGGTACTGGCACTTCCTTGTGGATGTTGATAATCTTAGGTACTGGAACCTCCTTATGGATGTGCTTGGTGACAGTTACGATGTGTGGGACTGGGTATGGCTTAGGGACTGGAATGTGTTTGATGACGGGGACTGGCTTGGGGATGTGAACTGGCTTGGGCACTGGCACGTGGTGAGGGATAGTGATGAGTTTAGGGTTTTCCTTGATGATGTACTTGATAGGCTGAGCTTTCCATTCATCATGATGATCATGGGATTCCCAGTCTCCGCTGGCGTTAGCTAATGCTGCGCAGGACAACAGCAGCGCTCCAAGAGTAAGTCTTAGCATTGTGCTGTCTGCAAAGACGAACAAAATCATCACATACTTATATTTTAATTTTGGTTCAATGTAAGCATACAATACACTGCAAAAATATTCAAGCAAATTCAATTGGTGTCTGTTAAATAGTGATACATTTGTTTAAAAAAAATTTAAAGTTTCCGTTGGAAAGTTATTAACAATATTTTTCTGCTTAATCCAGTCTCACAACGTAGCAATGATGTTTATATAAAAAAATATACTGGTTACATTTCGGTGAAAAATCAAATTAAAAAAAAAGATTGAAACAACTTTTAATTTATGTCATTTAATAATTATTTGTTCATTGCTGATTTTCAATTTTGAATATATACCGTGATGCATTTAATAATATTTTTGTCAATATGATCACAAGTAGTAACACAAATTATTACTTCAAACCATGAATCGCTTATAAAGTCCCAATAATCAATTAATATGTGATAAAAAAAAAACACTAAATGGAGCTCTTTTGTAATAATTGTGGATTACTTTATGAATGCTATTAGCTGCTTTAGGACTCGTGTTTTTACAATTTATGGTGAAAACCGAATCTTATGGTTTTCTTTTCGATTTGCATGTTGCGTAAATCTATTATCATAATCTTAGAAAAAGAATTTTACGACTGTTAATGCTGTATTTTTAAGTGAGAAAGAGTTCACCGAAGCATTGGACATAAAATTTATGCTTTTATTACTGAGAGAATTGTATGGTTGAAATGTATTATTATTATTGTAATATTTTTTCCATGTGAATACCTCAACTTCTAAGAGAACTTCATATTGAAGTGACTTATTTAGAAGTCATTAAATAAATTAAAATATCTCTTTTATGGTTATATGCGTTCATAGTTAAATTTTAAAATTATACCTTTTAAGGGATTATATCATTTTAAAACTGAAACTACCATCCGTGAATTCTCACCTTTAACATAAGTATGCTTTTCAAGAGATCAATGCATTTCAAAGCAATGGAGGAAATTTTTATGAATAGCATTTCTTATTTCTGATTCACACAAGGCACTAACTCACGCAACGTGTTGCCAGAGGGAAAAATGTGTTAACGTTTTTGCATTGAGAAATAATCATTTGGATTAAAAACTTAAGCATATTTAATAAATGGTGAGTGACCTTTATAATTATAGTTTATTGAATATTAATGTAAACTGTGATTTAATTTGTGGTTATTTTTAAGCCATTATTTGAATACGACATTGAAGTTCGAGAGAGTATCTAAAATAAGACTTTTAAAATAGAAGAATTGTAATAATGTACAATTTAAAATATTTCTTAACTTGAAAGATGTAAAAATACTCTTTCGTTGCCTATTGAAGCAAAAGAAACCTTTCTTCCAGCTGTGTTTTATTTTATAGGTTTGATTTTGAAACATTTCCTTATACGTATCTGATTATTTCATCGCTTGTCTTTAAATTTCCCGAGAAAAGTATTTTAACTTTCTTTTCTTTGTAATGGTTCTAGTTATTCGTAGTTTCTCTCAACATTTACGATCCAATTGTTCAAAAGTGTTCTTGAATCGAATCAAAACTAACATTATTCCAGTTTAATAACCTATCGTTCGAATTCGGATACGTACGTTCTTTTTTTTTTTTTTTTCTTTTCAGAATAACTGAGTGGCAGCACGAAATCAGTTTCGAGTCCACATGCGCTAGACTTCTATAAAGCTCTTTATTTCGCAAGCAGCGATAATTCCACGACCAACTTTACAATGGAAGATTGCTTCCATCTCGACTATTGCCACCGTAGAGATGTTTTATGCGGGCATCGTGATTTTTGAACTGCAGACGTAAGAAATAGGACTGAGAAGAGCTGAAATGCGCGTAAAGAACGAAATCACGTGGTTTACTTTTTTTTTTTTTTTTTTTTTCTGTTAAGTAGTCAAAAAAGGCTTCTCCACTCCAAATATGAAATGTCGAGTAAAATGACCCGAATAACTGGCAAAGAGTGAAAGTGAAGCGATATAATTCATTTTTCTGACAGAATCGAACAAAGGCAGGCGCTTTTCCTCGATGATGTAACACGAGGGTGAGAATTTCTTCCGCATCAAAAGATTTAACGCTCATTCCATTTGTTCTGATAAATAGTTAAAGTAAGTGAAAGTGGGAATTATGTCCGTTAAATGCATGTTTGCTTTTCTGACATTTTTTATTTTGAGTTCTCATTGTAATGCGTCTTCACGTTTCTATGAGTATCACTTCGAGAATGTTTTACGATTCAAATCTTAAATTTATAGTTTCGCTTGCGCGAATTTTATACTTTTTGAATTTTTGATATTTTTTTTAGTTTATCTTTTGATTATTAAAAATTTGTTTAAGATACAGAAGTTACATATTTTTCCGTATTTTTTTCCCTTCATAATTCAAATTATTTTAACGCCGAAAGCCAAACGACTTTTAATACTAAAACAAATGGTTTACGATCTTGAAAATGGCGCGAAATTCAAAACAATTTAAACAATTGCATCTAACTTTTAAAAATGTGGTAGAATGACAGGTTTCGAAATACATATAATGTCACGATTTTTAGCCATTTTTAAGTGAAACTTTTATTGTTGTTTTTACAAATATTCAATTAGACACAGCAAGACAGAAATTTTAGATTTATATAAAAATAGTTTACTTATATTATAAAAATTTCGAAATAATGTCTACGTTTTCTTAAATTTTAAATTTAGCATTCTTTGGTAACAGTTGTAGAAATAATTTAAAATATTTTTAAAGTCATTTGTGTTCGTTATATCTCACACTCAACTTTACTATAAGTAGATCTCGAGCCAAAATATTTCGACGAATAAAAAGATATCTTTTTTTTTCAAAATATAGTGAATAATTAAAATTTAATTAAATAATTTAAAATAAGCGGGACACGCATAAGTGTTCATTATCATTGTCAATATAGAAGTTTTAAAATAACAAATTTTAAATATATATTTTAAACAATATTCAAGCAGCCATTTGAATAAATAACAAATATTAACTTGTAATAAAAATATTAAATTCTAAAAAAATATATTCATTAGAATAAAATCAAATCTGTAATTATGTTCATATCTTTAGCTTAATAAAACATCTCAAAATCAGTTATCTCTACCTCCTACGTTCCAAAATCAGTCATCGAATCACTGATTCATATTGCGTGCACCTCTGAAGAAAGTTCGAGACTTCTAAAATTGGTAATAAACTACAAACCCGGAAATCTTGACAATCCATTTATAGACAAAAATATCTATTATTACTTCCTCTTCGCCTTTCCGCATTATGTTATTAAAAATAAGAGAGATGTCTTAAGCATTTAAAAATAACATGGCATTTGTTTAATTATACCGAAGTGAAAGAATGTTCAAGAATACAAAAAAGTTTTTAAACTGCGTTTCCCCAAATTACAACTTAATTTTAATTTATCAGCTATTAAAACGATCTTAATTCTAAACAAATTGATAAATATATAATTTTCTGTAAATTGAATTGTTTGCGATGAAATTTTAGATGCAAGAGAGAAAAGTAATGAGTATTTTTTAATTTTACTTACATATTAAATACTCTCCGCCTAATTCAATTATAAAAATTCTAATGTAAGTAAACATTGTTTCGTTTATAATATCATTAGTTTTATAGTAAAAACCTAGCATTAGGGATGAGGTTAACAGTATTCAAATTTCTCACGGAAAGATGCATTTCATTTTTGCTCATCTGTACACACGTGAATGAAAATAAAAGAATTTATTGATATATTATTTCAAAATGGAAATAAAATCTATTTAAAACATTTGAACTATAGTTTTATATTTTTATGATCCTTTACAACATTTTGATTTAAAACCTGAATCGAAACTTCACTTGAGGGCGAAAAAAAAGCTTTCGTATAACAGAGTGTGTAAAGATTGCTTTTCCTTTCATCGAGGTTTTATGAGGAGAAAACAAAATGCAGGTAAGCAAAGAGTTAACGAAAAGTTTCTGGTTTGCAAAAATAAAACTAAAAAAAATCTGTAACATTGTTATTTTCATCAACAAACAGGATAATTTAAATAATATATTTTTCTTTGAAAACAGATATGGAATATTTCTCAGGGTTTTATATTAGTTTAAAGATATCTTTTCGATTCAACACATTGAGTATAAACAATTTTACATCAAAATCGATAATTGTAAAGGTTTTAATCAATTAACCCTATTTCTAAACATTTTTATTTTAAAAATTTATATATATCATATTATTAATTAAAAGTTAAATTTATCTATCTGCTTTATCTAAAAGCATCAGTTTTAATTTGATTTCTAATATCAGGCAAATAAATTTACATATTAACGGATAAGTGTAACTTACAGTGTTTTCTTATAACAGAGGAAAAGTATTACTTAGTTTGGGATGGGAAAATCCAAAGACTTATTTTTTTTCAATAACTGAGAATTTCATCTTAAAATGTGATTCAAATCTAGACATCATGGTTAAATTTTTAGTAAATTTGTTTCAGCCCTAATCCAATTGGTGAATGAAATGTTGTTAAAGTATTTTTATTAACTTTCTGAATTTAACGCTCTATATTTTAAACCTGCATAACTTTTTAAAGAAGGAATTATACGATGAAGAATGCAAATGACATTAATTTTTTTTATATATATATCACATAGAACTGAGTATAACATTTTATAATTTCAACTTCATGTAATAATTAGCTTTACTGTTTCACGAAATTCTATATGTCTATAAAATTAATAAGACGCGTAATATCTTTCCAAAAAGTTTAAAAGCCGGTTAAGATTAACGATATTGCTGTTTTTAAAGAAAATGACTTTTACATTCACGATAGAAAAAAATAATTTTCCGATGATGCGGTAATCCATGTGAGAGAAAAAAGAATTGATAACGCTTCGTTGCAGACGATATCCGATATTATTTAATCCGATGGCATTCTGTCTGAAAAAAAAAAAGAGAAAACAGCAGACGATTATTCTACCTACCTGAGATTTACTCTCTCTCCTCGGATGAAAAACTTTCTCTTCGATTATTGGGAGAAATGACTTAGAGGAAAAAGCGACTGAATGCTTTAGCAACCGACTGCCCAAAACTTTTATACTTCGCATGGACCAATAAGACATAGGCGACCTATTTGGGACAAGAAAAAGTGAATCGCCATTTTACCAAAATATAGGACACTGAACCTTGAAGGCATGGAGCGCCTCTGGCGGGAATACTCTCACATAAAGTCGAAACGAAGAATAAAACGAACAGAAATCGGAGCAAGTGTTTGTTTATTGTTGTTTTTCTTCTTTGATTTTTTTTTTTATTATGTTCTTCACTTTTTCCGCTGGATCATTTCGCTTTCGTTCGACACGTTTTGATACACCTTTGAGAAAGAAAGGGGGAACTTTCTGTTTTGTTCGGAGAGTTTATTTTTAGGCGTCTCGATGGTGTGTTCTTTTAAAAATTCGATGGCGGCCGATTAACTCGTAGATTCTCACTGATAACACCTGTTAATTGCTTGTTTTCATTTCGGGGAGACTGTGTTATTTATGCAATTCTCTCTCCTTCTATTTTTTTTATTTATTTATTTTCAAATTTTGTTCCTAATAAATAGTTTCCTAATCGTGAACTCCGTTCTTTTATAGAAGAAGACTTAGAAGCGAAGTTAACTTTTTTGTGTGTTTTTGTAAAAATAAAAAAAAGAGCGTCTAAACATATTAGAATGATTTCTTAATGACTATGATGAATGATTTCTTAAATTAATTAGTTGTAGTGAATTATTAGTTACTATTATTAGAGGTAATAAAATGTGTTTGAAATATCCTCTTTTTAATATAAATTTCAAATATTATTTTTTAAAAAAACTTTTTATCTGGTTTAAGATTAAAAATTAAGCAATGTAAGTTCCGTACGTTATAGTTCCAAATTGTGAAACTCTTCTTCCTTTTGGAAGATTTTGTATCAAAATTTTCTTATTATATTTAAGTGTTGGGGAAAAAAAGAATTTCAACGTTTTTATAGAATAGAATAACTGAATCAAGAATGAACGGGAAAAATTCAAGTAAGAGAACACATTGACGTTACCTTTGCTTTAACGATTTTAATTTTAAAAATAATACGTAAATTTTTACTAAATTCCTTAAAACATTTTTTATAAAATTGTGCAATAACGAGATGACTAAATTAGTCATGATTAAGATTAAACAGTTATGTAATGAAATGTACAGAATAAGTTACAAGTAATTCTTTCTATTAGGAAGAGTAATTTATGGAAGAACATTAAGTACAAAACCAAATTGGTTGCATTTTAAGTACTTTTCGAATATAATAATTATATGTTGAATCAAATAAAATCGTTGAATCGTTGAAAAGAATAATGATTTTTATAATTTTTATTGTCGTGTAATAGAATATATTTCATGATAGTTATTAATTTATAGTTTTTTAAGAAAACGTTTTCTCGTGAAATTATTTCATTACTAGCTATCCTAACTTTTTTAAAAAGTCAAGCAATCGACATTTATTATAAATGAAAACATTCACTAAGATATTAAATTTTTAGAAAAAAGTCTAAATATGGAAAATTTATTGAGAATTGAAACAGATAAAAAAAGTAAAAAAGTATTTTTTCTAAATAAATTTTTAATTTAACGTTTTTTTAAAAGGAAAACGATAGTCACTTTTACTAAGAAATTATGAATTAACCTAAATATATTAACAGAACATCAAGCAGCTGAAAATACTCGTAAGTCACTTAATAATTACGATCGACCTTTAACTTTATATATGGTCTAATTTTTTAATTTCCTGCATTTTAATTATTTTTAATACTGTTTAATTATTTTTAACAAAGTTTATTTCCAACGAGCCTAGGCTCTTTTCTTGAAGTTCTTTTTATGCAAGCAAGCTATAATTGAAATGAGCTGCATCTCTTCTAGTTTAATATATAATGATGTTCTCAGACGCAATCGAGAGGAGAAGAAAATCCAAAACTATTTTTGCATATTTAAGCGAGCTTTACTTGTTGTACGTCTATTTAGACACAGAATAATATCAAAATTTGTGAAATACTGTTATAATTTATGCATCTTATATTTTCAGATAAATCATTACGTTTTCTTCAAGTTGAGGCTTATTTCTTATTACCTATCGAGCTAAGAAACTTGCTATTGTTTAATAAATGAAAATAAGAAATAAATCGATTTTAATTTAAGACAATGTTTAATTTTAGCGAATTTCATTTGCTACTTACATATCTTATTTTTTTCTGTTAAATTGTTTTTTCTTTCCCAAATTCAGACTTTTATTTCACTGTTAAATTGAGTCTTTAAATTCATTCAATTAAATAAAGTGAAATGTTTCAGCTCTTTCTTCATCTTGCGCTAGTTTGTTTTCTCTTAAGAATTCAAGCCTCATACAGAATCCCATAGAAATTAGATTTCAGACTCAATATTTTACATTTTGACTTTTTTATTCCGTACTTCAGTTTTTAATTTATGACGGTTAAGCTCATTCTTTGAAAATAATAAGGAAAATCGAATCAGCTATTCAGAACTCCGTTTTAATAGAATAATTCCATTTACGTTTAAAATAAATATTTTCCGCATTATTAAATATAATTAAGAAAATAAAATAACCATTCAGACGATTTATTGAAGTTAATGAAACACTAATAGGGTGAACATTTCTGTAAAATGATACAAAGAAATTAATTTTTTCACGTAGTATTCGTATGAAAGAACAATTCAATGTAGAACATAAAAAACAGAGAAGCAGCAATTGAAATTCTATTTTTCTAATTAAAAATACTTAATCTATTAAACATTTGTTCTCGAGAAAACATGTTTACTTTATATTCATTCAGTGATTTATTTATTTGAAAAGTAATTCAGCAAATTCTTTGAAAATTGTATCCTATTTGAATACATTATTAAAAGTAATAAAAGACAGGAAATGCAAAGAGTTTGCTATTGTATAATAAAAGAGTTATTTAAAGTCAGCCATTGTTAGCTGACGCAGATTTTTTCAAACTATATTTTTAATGAAAAATAAACCAATGCATAGATCAAATAACAAATTTAGAAAAAAAAAAGATGTTTTTAATCTGTATTCTATCTCCGGCTGGTCACGTAAATCGATTAATTTCTAAAATAGAGTCGGTTTTGTTAAATAGGAAAATAAACTGAATTTTTTTTCTCTTACGCTTGATTTTATACATTCACTTGAAAACTTAAACAGAATGAATGATTTCTAAAAATTTTTGATAAAAGCAAAACAAAATTCACGGTTAAAAATATTGTTTTCTAATAAAAGAGAACCTATTACTTAATTAATGTATTATTTGAAGTTAGAATCGTACTAATTCAGTAAAAAAAATATAATCTAAATATTTAACGCTTTTACAAATTAATTAATATTTTATACTTTTGAGAGAAAGAAAATACTCAATTGAATACCATACCTGTAAAAGAACACCGTTTTAACTACTTTAAATAGTAAAAACGAAGATGAACAAATAAGAATGTTCACGTGCAACATCGGAAATAATATTGATTTGGTTGTATTTTTTTCTCGGATAACTTTATTAAGTATGCTAATTTATATTTTAGTTTTTTTAGGGATCAAATTTAATAACGTATACATTTTTTATAACTGCTTGAACATATTTATGAAATTTTTTTTAAATCAAAAAAAAAAATTGTTTCATTTTTAAAAGAAAAGTACAATATGTGCAAGATTAAATACAATCACAAATGTAGCTGGAAATATAAGCAATAAATTCTTTTAAAAAATCGTAATGAAATACAAGAAAAAAAAATGTTCTGATACACGACTCATTTAAACCCATTGGAACGGGGATCTGTAATATTTAAACAATATGGGTCATTCTTAGCCATAAAATATGGTCTTGTAAAGCAGGGGGTCAAAAAACGCTTTTTTCCCCCTAGTAAAGACCGGATTGTAAAATTTTCAAGGAAAGGCGGGCCGGATTGCAAACTCAAAGTAAAACTCGAAACGGGGCTCAAACTCAAATACAATTATACTCATACTCGTGGAAAAAAATAGGATCATATATATAGTGATATTTTTACATAATGCTTGTAAGAATACGCATGCTGATGGAAAGAAAAAAAACACGAATAAAGTATTGCTATTTTCTTATAAATGTATTTTAGAATTAATTAAGTTTTGTATTTATGCGAAGATTCTAATTGTTTTTTTTCTGAAATAACATTTATTACATATTGGAGTTACTTTCAGGGGCTAGCCCTCTTCAGGTAGGTATGGGAACATCAAGAGCCCAAAGACATCCTTGTGTGGTAAACACGGGTGACGCAACCCCAGGATACCAAGCGATCCTTCTTGTAAACCAATTTTTATATTTAACTTTAGGCAATATTACAGTTATTTTCGAACCTCCTTCTTGTCAACTATTTTTTAACCTTTTCCCCCTATTTAAATAACGACTAGATTAGAGTTACATCTTGTTTGGAATCATATCATAATCATAATTGTCCCTTGTGTCATTAAACTTCACCATTACTCATTCAGTTATTAGAGTTGAAAAGTAGAATTTAGAATTCATATTGGTAAACTTTTTTGCAAATGGTCATATGTTAATAATGGCTTGTCTTGCTATTTTACATACTTTATTTTTGGAAAATATCCTTTCCCATTGATTAATATTCCCAAATACAGATGTAAGTCTTCCAACAGACGATTTTAATTGATCGTATTTATTTTCCAAAAGATATTCATAGAATTGAGTTAGATCCATTCTTTCAGAATTTCTTTATTTTGTAAGTAGCAATATAAGGTCTGACGGAAGCTTCTGAATTGTACAGCCAAATGGATTTTTAAGTATGAAAATGTCCTTTGTACTTACATCAAGGTCTGAAAAAATCTGTTGTAACTTCAATTTTTCTTTTTGTAATTTTTTCATGTAAAAACAATATTAAATCGCGAGTCGGATTAAACGTAGACAGTGAGACGGATTTCACCTGCGATCCGTAATTGGCCAACTCTTACAAATAGAAATTTTGCAGAAGAAGAGTAATTCAGCTTTCATCAAAACATTTTTGTTTTATCAAAAAAGTTATAATGTGTGATTATTAATAAGTGCATTTAAAATGTTTGGTGTAACAAACTATTTTTTTTTCTTTGTATAAAGTTTATTTAAACCTTCTTCTATGCCCAAAATATGGATCTTTAGAAATGTTGATACACAGACATAAGCTTCCTCCATGATTCGTACACCAGCCATATATGACTGATTAAAATTTAAACCCTATGAAAAGCAAAAAATTGTTTCGTGGAAAGTTCGGATTTTGTTTTCTTCCTTGTAGAACGGCTAAGGGGGATGAAGGAGAGAATATGCCCGAGCAGTAAAGATGAATGGGTATGAATAACCTTGGCCACAGACTTGGTCACCAAATGTCACCATCTCATCAAATTGTTTCGACAAAATTAGTGGTTCTGAAACAAATTGAAAGTTTCTGAAACATATTTTACGAGGATTTATATATAAGGCACTATAAGTATCAGAATAGTGTATGTAGATTGTATAACCTTCGAGTGACATTGTGATTACTTATTTTAAAGAACTGCGTTCGTCTGGGACAGTACAAAGTTTGTTGGAGTGCTTAGCCCATTTAGATTCAGACCTCATATCGGAATGGACTTTGTGAGCTAGTTTTTCGTTGGTTTCCACGTTTGCCCAAAAGTTAGAAAAAATAGAGGTATTTAGATATTATTTTTAAAAATTGCAAATGCTTAAGAAAATATAAAGAGAGGAAATTTTAGAGGCAATTTAGTTTAGACGGGTCTTATGAGTTGTGTTGGAAGTTCATCACAGTTGGGAGAAAGGCTGAATTTTGATTAACTCGCTGGAAAGTGGAGTGAGTGTTAACCAAGATATTTCTTGGTCTTCTGGTATGATGATTTGGAATATATTTTTTAATTTTATTGATGGATTTAGAATCAGAACTATCAATATTATTAAAGAATTTTTCGGAAATTTTTATAACAAATTGTTTTATAGAGGGGTATTTTAGAGCAGTTCAACATTTTACATAAACCAGCTTGCCCCGCCAATTTGTCTGATGATAGAATTTTGAGCTTTTTCAATTATATTTATTTATGTTTTTACTGCGAAGCCCCAGACAGAACAGGCACATGAAATGATAGGGCTGAGAATCAGAGAATCCATAAGCATTTTGTTTGTTTGATTTGATTAGGATCCCCGAGAAATTAGGAGGTAGAGTTTACAGACTACTGCTTAGAAATTTTCTTAGGTGTTTAAAATAACTTGTGTTAGGTGTTGTCTGAAAGTGAATGTTTTATCGAGGATCACCCCGGTGTATTTCGTTTGTTTGAAACGGGGAATTTTATATTCCAAGAGATAAATATTTGGACCGATGTTTTTCTTATATTAAAGCTATTTTCCAGTCGATAATCTAGTTTTCCAGGACTAAGAAGTGTTCATTGAGAGCGTGGGGTACTGCTTTCGGGTTTTTTTGGAGTGCGAGAATCGCAATGTCATAAGCATACATGTATTGGATGATATGTTTTTCGGGGATATCATTTACGAATAATGCGAATAATTTTGGAAAGATTAGACTGCCCTGAGGTATTCCAGCAAGGATATCTATATTTTCAGAATAATTATCATTAATTCTAACGGCGAAATTTTGGTTTTGAGGATAAGAGTTTATTAGAGTAATTAATTTATAGGGAATGTTATATTTAATAAGTTTAAAGATAAGGCCTAAATGCCAGACACTGTCAAATGCTTTTAATACATCTAAGAACACTGCTCCTATCGATTGATTTTTGACAAAACCTGACTTGATGTATTCAACAACTCTGAGCATTTGGAGTGCTGTGGACCATTTTGGGTAGAAACCATGTATTTCAGCTGCGTTAGATTGAACTGTTACTTTGTGCTTTGTGGATTTATAGGTTATTTCAACTGTTTTCAACTATTTTACAGCTTTTTTTTTGTTGTTAAAAGTAAATTTATTGTATTTGCTAGAGCATCTCTCAATAGTTAGATTTACTCCAAAAGAGCCTAATTATTATATGCATGAACCTTTCCTGCGCTGCGAAAGTCGATCAGTCCCGTAACAATACACATAAAAACAATAAGAATTTCATAAAATAATGCACACATCAAACTCTATTTATTATTCATTAAACAATGAGAAGATTTCAATATCATCGTAGTGGATTATAAGAAACAACATGCTTCTTTCCAGCTTAAATGGATTCACACACACAATGCTATTACATGAAACATAATCTTCTCTTAAAGACGCAAAATTTAAAAACAAATTTATTATTAAATATATTTTCAAACTATTAAAGGCTTTAATAACATAATTTCATTTACCAAATTTGTTCAATTTATAAGTCTTCTTGTTTTGAGTCTTATCCATTTTAAGAATATATACATATCATCAAAATAACAATATTTAGAAGAAATTAAATTCTCATTTTGTACAGTTTGATAATTATTAAGAAATTTCAAAAGTTTTCAAAGTTTTTAAAGAGTTAAATTCATTTAATTGTTTAAAGATCGAGGGCATAGTTTTTATTAAATAAGGAATAACATCAAAATATCAAGCATCAACTTTTGAAGACTGACCTTTATTTCAAAATGACATAGAGAGCTATGTACTAACTTTTAACTACACAATCCCCCCCCCCCTTATTCCATTAAATGTTTGGTGATTTTTATAGGTACAGAATAACATGTTAAAAATTGTTTTGTTACTAAGAAAATAATTTCGGAAAAATGTTTTAAGTAGATTCTGATTTTTTGACATGCAACATAGAAGAAGACAACAATTATTTGCAATAGTTATGAATGCATTTCTGTTCGTTTTTTTTTTTTTTCTTTCTTTCTTTCTTTTTTCCTAGGATAAGCTCCAGAAATGTATTATTGAAAGAATTACGTGTAGCCAAGCGTATGTAACGTATAGCCCAAACGTGTCAATTCAATGGAAGAATATTAATGAAGTTAAGCATTCAATGGTTGATTGATTGTTTATTAACGTCGCACTGAGCAAGAACACGAGGGATATTGGCGACGGACCTCGTAATTTGGAATCACGATCAAGAGATGGGGACGAAATCTAAATAAGCACCTCTTTCTCTAAACTTTCTCACTACACCAATGGAAGGATTCGGGATGTCTATCAGATTTAACGTGCAGCAGTCCCGCTGCATGGCGAAGATCTTTAGTGCCATCAGAGCTCGAGCTCAGGATTCGATTAAAACATTGCCGGCTGCGAATTCACGTCTATGACCACTAGATTGCGGCCACCGATGAGCACGCAAAGTGAGTACATATATTCAAAAGTAAACGTACGATGGCAGTTCATAAAGGTAACAGCTTTCTGAGAGAAAACCTTTATTCACAAATTCCAAGAAATACACAAAGTAGTAAGGTATTGGTATGTATAACTTCTTCAACACACCCACATAGTCACCATGGTTGTCGAAGCATTTGCTCCATAGGTGCACTAACGTATGGTATAGAAGAAATCAGCGTCATGAAGAAGCCACGTAAAGATAGATTGTTGAATTTCGGCATCGGTTTGAAATGTTGATCTCCCTTGTGCTTCTTCAACGATTCGAAGAGGTGAATGATGCACGGTACACATTGTCACATGCAGTGGAGGGGCTTGTCCACACTAATCTTTGCTTATCGAGGCCCATCTGATATGCTTTTGTGGAACTCTGTGCACCAAAACCACACCTTTTCTCGAGATATTATACTCTTTCCATACATTTCTACCTGTTGCGGATGAATTTTGGTTGGCGAAGTTTTCTTTACGTCTTAGCTGTCTGGACAATGAATTTTAATTCGCATGGGGAACATGTGCAGCCGTGAAAGTTTTTATTATCTTACTTTTTGAAACACGCTTGTATAAATAACCTTACACATAGCTTCGTACCCTTTAACATATCTAATAATTAGTACGTTTCCTCCGCGTAACACAACACTTCTATAACGTGGTTTTGCCTCTCAAACGTTTGCCTTCTTTAGGAAAGTGGGGCGCCATTATCCCGAGGTACCTGTAATATCTTACATCTTGTTGGCATGAGAAAATTGTGACTCCCCCCTCCTGTTGATCGAGGTAGAAGTTGCTAAGGTATTATAACCAAGGGATATATGTACTCATAAGAGAAGAAGGAGCAGAAACGAGCTCCGAGACATAGATGATGAAGTGTATTTGATATTTATTAACATCGCACCAGAAGCAACACCAGGACTATTGGCGAAGGACCTCGCAATTTTGAACGTCGGTTAAATGACGAGGACAACAACTAAGCCGGCACCCTCTTATCCTAACTTCCACACCATGTCAACGAAAGGACTTTGAGCCACGACAGATTTAACGTACATCAGATCCGACTACAAGGCGGGTCTTTAGTGGCATGAAGGCTCGAATCCGCGATATGACGAAAATCGCCATCTGTGACCATGACCACAGACGGTGTCATAATCACAGTCGGCGAAGTGTAAATAAATTCTGTAGTTATTTGTTACAGACTAGGTCTTTCTTGGGTCTTGTAAGGAAAAAGACATCACACAGTACCCTAGTGATCTTTTTCTTTCCCATTGTGTTTACTATCTTTAGTGAACATGGTGAACTTGCCTCTAGGATACCCTAGCAACCCTTCCCTCTTTTCGACCTTTCTTCTAGTCAAATAACTTTTAATTTTTTTTTTCAAAATCTAGATCACAGTTTCACCTTGTTTGGCGCAGTATAGCCTCTTCTGCCTCTTGCGCCGTTAAATTCTACCATCTTTCAAGTAACACGGTTTCGATTCAACACATTTCGAGAAGAGTGGGAAATCTTCACTGGACATAGGAGCACGATATCACTCTAACACGATTTGAGAATTATCCATGCTTAAAGTTTTTAAAACAAATCAAAGTTAGGGAATTCCCTGTACAACATGGAACAAAATGAAAGCTTTTGTAAGTGCAGTAAATACAATTATATCATGGAAAATGTTTCATTTGAATGTGTATGGCGTATCAGAGAGAGATTTGAAAGCAGAATTGCAAATTTTATAAGAGAGTTACGAAGAATTTATTATTTAATTAAACTAAAAACATTATTTTATTAAAGCATATTTCACGAATAAAACAATATTTAATATATTTTAATACGTAAAACTTTTGATAAGAAAAGGGCTTTAACAAATATATTTCTCAAAATTACAAAAATGCAATATAATGTTTTTCTAATTTTTGCTACCTAATTCTCCTTTTTGCATTAGATTTTTGTTTCGTATTACACGAATTCGAATAACACGGCATTTTTAGGAACGCAACAAGCGTGTTATATACAAATTGTCTCTATTTATTTCCTTCATGATATTACTTTTCGGTGCAATTATCTCTTTTGTAACGCCCCATCATGACTTTCCTGTCTTGCCATTCTTAATGTTTAAATCATTTATGAATCAGTAATCCAATGAATAGAAAGTAATGTAAGATGACAACACAGTTATTTTATACATTTCTATGAATAATCAACACTTAATCTCTATCCTTCTCTATCAGTGGCAGATGGGCCTATACTAGTTTGATCTAACTTTTAATGGGAGGAACTCATAACTAAGTTTTTATCTTAGGATCCAATTCACTGACTCTAAATACATCGTTTCTGTCCTTTATAGTTTCAGCGTCACTCTCTACCACTAACTAACTTCTTCTTCTCGTGTTAAACGCTGCTTTCCTTATATGAGAATCTCCTCAATTCTATTCGTTGCACTTCTCTTTAACAAAATCTACAAAAGTCATGTTTCATCTGTTGGAAGAGATACTAGATTCAAACAACATCATAAAAAAGTCGCAAAATGTTGGTTGAAGAAAAAAACGCGACAAAACCCATGTCATACATTTATTTCATTACAGAACAAATAATATCTCTTAAAAACTTAACTGGTTTACCTCTGTTCTCTGAGCACTCTATTGACGAATGCGTCGTTGGCGGTGATGATCATTCATCTCCTTCTTGGTCTGATTACATTACTCATAATCAAAACGTCTACACATGTTTGAAGCATCCCATACTTCAAACATCTTAACACAGTTTCCTTTTGTCACAAATCTAAGCGAATAGATGGTTTTAGGAAACTTAATATGGATAAAATAATTTTTCATAACAAATTATGCCGAAAAAAACCCCGCAAAACGTTAAATAAGTTATAAATATTTCCCTAAAACTTTGATAACTTACTTTTAGATCACAACTGCAATTGGTCGATAAAATTTTGCTTCTGTTTTGAGTCACACTTTGAATCTTTCGATAATATTTTTCGATAATTGGTACGTTTGTATCTTTGTCCAATTTTGAATTCTAATGTTTCAATTTCTTGCCTCAGGAATGAATATTATTCGAATAGTATATATATAGAAACAAAATACATTAAATTTCATAACTTTCAAGGTTGTCAATTACAGTATTTGATTATAATTGAATAAAATAATAATTTCATGTACCATATCATATTAATACGTTTAATTTGAATTATGAAATAAAAAAAAGAAAAACATTCAAGTCTATAGTTTTATGTGATACTAGCACCACTGAGAAGTTCGGAATTTCTAATAATATTACGAATTACGTTTTGAGGTTTTTATACTTTTGATTAAGTACTGTTGCAGATATTTCAAGGCTTTCCAATGAATTCACCAGACTGTTTGAAATATATATATATATATATATATATATATATATATATACATAAATGTACACCTAACAACAAAAACCATTTCGTAAAAATATGCTTTATAATATACTAACATGATATCTTTGCAAACTACACTGGCATCCAAAAGTTAAGCATAATAGTTAGGAAAATGCGAAAAAAAAATGAGTAAATAGTTATTGGTGAATATTTGTTCCGAAGAACTTGTGAAGAATAATTTGTTGAAGGTGAAAATTTGTCTTCATGCAAAACATTTCAGTCGTCTTCTTCCTATAAAAACACATGAGCACTTCGGAACAGAATATACCAGCTCACTCGGCAAATGGAGTTCAGACAGATTTCGTCCGATTCATGAGCGCAAAACCGTTGTTAACAATTAAACGGGACGAATGATGGCACAAAGACGACAACTCGACATGTTTGCTAAAGGAAGATTCGTTGGAATGTTCAAATCCGATCGATCACAATACTAAGTTTCTCGAAATTTGAATGTGCCTCGGTGTGTTGTCTCAAGGCTATGACAGATGCTTAAAAATACGGGAAATGTTATCCGACATCCAGTACTAGGTCGACAAGAATCACAACCGTACGCCGATATTTACCAATAACTGCGAGACGTCAGAGTGACATCCACCACCCTTTCCAGTCCGCATCCATCAAGCTGCGTTCCAGATAAAAAAAAAAAAAGCTCTTCGTGACGTTTGGAACTCTTTGAGTTGACAACTCATCCACAATGCTGTAGAAAGTATACGAAAACTTTATGCTGCATTTCTGGCTGTCAGAGGAGACCACACACTTATTAAGTTGCAGTATCCCTTTTATTTCATTTGTTTTTCTCTTAAGTGTGAACTCCTCTTATGTCCGGTTTTCTTTTAAATTGTTTCTTTGAAGAGTAAAAGTGATTATTATCATTCTTTCGCGTTGTTTACGTATTTTATAACCATTTAAAACTCGCATATCACATTTCCCGTCATTCCGATTTAGATTTCTTTCATTATTTTCGCAATAATCAATTATGCTTAACTTTTGGACACCAGCGTAACAGGCAGTTTTAATGAATCATTTATATCAGGGTAATAACTATACATTCGTTAATTTCCTAGTAGTAACTACTATGCAAATCTAAAGTCTGTACTCATATCAGTTGAAGAAGTTTGTGATAATTTAATAACTACAGAAATAGTTTTTTCAAAAAGAATTCGTCATGTACTTTTTGATTATAAGTTTAAATCTATTGTATTCCCCTTGCATCATAGTAAGTTGTATGTGTAATGTAATGTTCATATATCCCTTTTACAACATCTCTTACACAGTTTGTATTTTCGAGATGATATTATAGTAAATACAGAGTGGACCAGAAATAACTTTACAGTTTTAAATTATTATAGTTTTTAATGTTTTGTAATAGAACATATTGATGGTATGGAAAACACGAAATATCTTAGACCAGAACCATTGTACCTGTTCGCAAATGCAAGTTCGTCAATTCACATTTTTCATTACAGTAAGCAATACATCTCGCTATATCTCTTGAATTCTTGGATGGATGTTGATCTTAAGTTGAACAATGGCTTTAAGATTATTTGTGTAAACAAGATCTTTAAGATATACCTAGAGAAAAGAAATATTCTGCATTGAGATCAGGAGAAACGAGGACTGAATCCAAGTTCTTGAGAACGGAGTCGAATCGTCAGTCCTGATATTTCAGCAATGATTTTCTCAACACTATCGAAATTGGCCTAGCTGCGAGTCGAATGGGGTCTTTCTCGCGAAGTATCTTTGATTGGCCCTTGTGTCATGAATCGCTTAACCAGTGCCTATATCATATGCCTAGAAGGAGGCCTTAAAAGAAAAGGATGCACATACGACCTCTGTGTGAGGTAAGGCAACCTTTTCTTTCATAGAAACATTTGACAATTTTTACACGTTGCTCAGTTGTGTATTTTCTACAGTTAAAGTTTTAATCCTTGATTTTTCAAATTTTGAAAACAAATCATCCCAGACATAATTTTCACAAAAGTTAATCTCATTATCAATTGTTAAGTGATTTTTGGTCCGTACATTCATACTTTATAATCGTGAAATTGATCAAATGCATTCGACAAGTATTTCACACCCCTCAGGCTGGGGCTTGAACGTAGCTAAGTTCGTTCAGATATCCCCTGAGGAAAGCAAAAGCTTGTAGTGGCCTTTAGACCACTAAAGTACATAAGCCTAAGTTCTTTTTTTTGTCTACTCTTGGTTCAACAATCATTCAGATGAGGTAACGATTCGTACCAGTTACAGAATACAACATTTTTGAAGTCATAGTATAAATTTTTTAGTTTAAATTATACTATATTATACCCAAGGAGCCTTCGCTTGCCAACTGGGGCTTAGAAGTCCCTGAGAAAGATTTCTAGCTGGAAGATTTCTTTCAAATCCATTGGTTGAAAACCTCATGGACTCAAACGTGACCAGTTATCATTGGATATCTTCAGATAGTCTGCGTACATCTTTGATCAATTTTTGGAGTCTGTACATAAAGCTTCTATTATCCACTGCATTTTTAATCCACTGTTCCCAATTAATTTTGGGTTTTGTGAGGTGAAAATCCATCATATAAGAATAATTCAAAGTTTTTTTTTGAGACTCCTACAAAACAGTAAAGACATTGGAGGGTGCTTTTAATTTTAAAATAGTATTTTTTATCGAAAATATATTATGACGCAAATGTATAAAAGTATGTTTTTTGAAAATGTTTTACTCGTTTTCCGCAGTGATATTTATAATAATCCTTCTTAATAAGCAATTTTCTTATTCGTAGTTATCAATTAAAAAGACGCTGAGCGTTGCTTTTAAAAAGCTATTTATTATCTTTTTGAAATAAATCTAGTCACAATCCAAATGTAAACTAAAGTAAGAGATTTAAGAACAATCGTTCTAAAGGAAAAAGTTATGAGTTAAATTAAACATTATAAAGAATAATTATATATATATATATATATATATATATATATATAAGCATAACAACAAAGCACATTTGATTTATAAAAAAATTTAACTTAAAACCATCCCCGAAACATGTTACAGAAGCCTTTTAACTCAAAATGAATTACGATATTCATTTACAAAAGCAACTAATTTCAACACCATTGAAAGGGATTCTGATAATTATGCAAAAAGAAACCACTTTGCATATTCATTCGATATCAAACAAAAACTGCAACAATGTCGGTAGATTAGTCGGTCATCTATAAATAGCAAATGGAAAATAAATATCTTTGTCATTCAGAGGTCAGTATCTATAACGATTCATTTTTTTTAAAATAAATTTTAACCATCTCCCGTTTGAGTGAGGGAACACACTCAGATTACTTAATAGAACAAAGAGTAAATAGATTACCTCTAAGTAGATTGTCTCAGCAGCACAAAAACCGTTTGGTTCAAAGGACTGCGTTTTTTGTTGGTCGCGTGTTACGCAAGTGGTTTCGTGTGTAGGCTGGCTATATATACGTTAAGCCTTTTTTCTGATTAATAATCCAAGAGTCAAAGAGAGTAACTTTCTTTCCTTTAATAGGAGTCTACGTGACGAAAATGAATAGCGATAAAGATCTACGATATTTAAAGCAAGCGAATTTTTATTATTGTAGAATTCGAATGCATGTGTTGAGTTCACGGCAGGTGTATGTTTAGGATTCACTCTCGTTGGTCTTGCATTTAAAATAGACTTCATTGTTTACAGTTCAGCAAAGTGCACTTGTTTTTCAAAGAAATATTGACAATTATTAGTGAAAGGGTTCATAATTAGGAAATCATAGTAATATTTAACGATGTCCGTTAGAAAAAATGTCATGTCCCATTATACTTTAATTAAAAAAAAAATGAAAATGAGGATGCGATATAAAGCCTTTGGCTACTTCTGGCTTGGCGACCAAAAAAGGCGCCATGACCTAAATCGTGCTGTTATTAGAATACCAGAGGTATTGAAATACTGTTATCCATTGAATAGATAGTTAAATATTTTTAGAAATATTAAAAATATTAAGGTTGAAGTGTAGTTCCGCCCAACACTTAGCAGCGTTATGTGGCTAAGTGGTGAAGACTGAATGCTGCAAATTTGAATATGTGGTTCAACACGGCCCTTATATATGGCAACCTTATAATTTGTCCTACTTTGTGGCGTGTCTTTAGTATACCTTACTCCATAAAAACTCGCCAATTTGTCGATTTTTAAAATCATATGAAATGGTGGGGCTAAACCGCACTTTCACTAGAGCATTAAAAAATAAAACTTACACGTATTTGAAATTTACGAGTGAACAAAAGGAATCTATTAAAATGAGCAAAATAAATATGAAAATGTTTCTTCGGGTGGTAAAATATTTTTAAATGTAAGGAATTTTATAAGAATATATATTTTCAAAGTTTGAAATTAAAGCACATTGAAAAGTATAAAACCATGAGTGGTGAATACAGCGCAAACTTATTGCAGTATTTAAAAAATGAGGTTAAGATAAAGCGAGAGAGAGAGACCAAATCTGGCAAAAAAAAAATATTGTTTCACCAAAACAATGCTTCTGCACATTTATCAACTAACTGAAGTTCGATTTGCTTACTCAAACACCATATTCATCAGATTTAGTACCTATTTCCTAACCTAAAAATGGCTTGGTGGATAGCTATTTGTGAGAAACAATGAGGTTATTCAATTAGTGAATAGATATTTTGAGGAGCTCAATGAATCGTTTTATAAAATTTTCATTATTAAATTAGAGCAACGATACGAAGAGTATATTAAGTTTTACTAGGATTATGTTGAAAAATAGGCATTTCATAAAATTGTTTTCTTTATTAGGCCGGAAACTTATGATCCAACTATCGTATTATGTAAAGTCATTGTATAACGAAGCCAAAAATATTGCACAAAAATTATAGTACTTGGAGAAATGGAGACGGCATAAAATATGATACCTGGTGTGATGAAGACGATTTGCCAATTTTCACTTTAAGGAATAGAGATGACCAACCTACGGTCTACATAGGTGGTCCATACGAACAAAAATTTAACTTTAACTGCACATAAAATCACCAAAGAACGTTCCACCGTAAACCATGAATTGTTCGGATCACAGAGAGTTACTATGAGAATATCTCAGTACACTGGACTCAACTCTAGTTACAATATGTCTTCTATATTTTTGTTCATGTACAATTACAATATCGAGCTCATTTTAAAAAGCGCGCGAGCAATATTGCGTTGAGGGGCGATACACATTACAGGTACATACCCAAACGGCAAACCTACTGGAGAACAGGGGGTGGGAGCTACCAACACCCAGTCTGTCTGCGGTAAGTCTAACTCATTCAACTCAGAAGCGTATTGTTTCATAGAGACTGACTACTAGGTGTCCTTTGATAGCTAATAATTTAGCACCAACGTTGAGTTGTGACTGCAGGATAGTTTTTTAAATTTATATTTCATATATTCATTCGATAAAATATAATTTAATTTATTCCAGAATATTCTATATTCTTAATGAAGCACGGGAGGATTAGTCGCTAGTAATTTATAACGCGAAATTTTGGACTGGCGCTAAAACCCTTGCAACATCCTTGGAGCATGTTGTTACATTCAATGCTCCGAGGTATCGTTTCACATCGACAAATCTAAAAAAAGCAATAAATTTGAAACGACCTGCAAACTTTCTCGTGATATCATCTTGTTGCACACAGCAACGATAAATCACACTCGCACAAAGCAACAAAGAAACATTTTCAGGAATTCAAATGCGAAGTCCAGAGCCATTCTCAATCGTTCTATCTCCTTGTGATTGCCCTTTCCTCGTAAGAAAGCATTGCAGGAACAACGATTCCGTATGGACGATGAAATCAAGGAGTGAGTACACAATTGGTTCAAACAGCAGCTAAAGGACTTTTACGAACGTAGTATTCTGCGACCAGACGCATGAGGGGATAAATGTCTAAAGAATTTCAGACTACACTTTTGATGTTGTATATCTAGACACTGATAAACTTTATATTTTTTTGGCGAGAAGAGAGGCTATCTTTTTATACACATGAATATTCAATACCGCTTAACTGAAATTTTGTTTAATTCAATGTTTAATTCAATCTTACAGTATTTACATTCTTTTTGATGGGAATATGCACAAATCAATTTAGGTAAAACATATTATACAAATTTCAAAACTAAATGTCAGTTTTTCTCTATTACGTAAGAATTTTTCATAATTGCGAAAAAAAATTTCACAAAGTTCGCACATTAAAAATGTCTTATTGTAGAAAATGTACCAATTTTCAATCATTGAACATATTGGTAAATTAAAATTAGCTATAGAAAAATGCAAAAATATTAAGCAAGAGGAATTTCCTCTTGAGCAAGAGGAAATTCTATCACTGGAAATATGTTTTTGAAAATGGCGTTTTCACAAATTTTATGCAGATCTGAATTTATTGGAACAGAAGGTCGTACAATAGATAAACTTTTCTATTAAATTAAGAATTCTCAGCTGTTCATTTAAGGTACTTATCAGATTCAGCTATCAATATTACTTAATTATAATTAAAGGCAGTATTCTGTTACTCAAAGTTATTTAATTAAAGTGGCAACGGTAACTTTGTGGTCATGGTCGCGGAGTTTTCGTCGAGTTGTGGTTTCGTCAAGCCTTGATACCACTTAAGACACGTGGTGTAGCCGGGGCTGATGCAGGATACATCTGTCGAGGCTCAAAATCCTCCCGCTGGCGAGGAGGGAAAGTTTGGAGAGAGAGGTGCCATTTCAAGTGTCGTCCTCGTCACTTGACCGAGGTTCAAAATTACGAGGTCCGTCATCAATAGTCCTCATGTTGTTTCTCATTGCGACGTTAATACAACCAATCCATCAATCTATATTTAAGAAAATAGATACACGTACTGATAGTAATTTTGAAAAATTTTAACACTTTCTGGGAACTAAGGATACAAATTTTGTATTCAGTGCAAAAATCACAAATTATACAAATTTCAGATTCGGGTTGGGTAGTATAAATCACAATTCTACAATAAGTGTATGAATAAAAAACAATTAAATGTAACACCACCATATTCCTACAAATTACGTAACACAACTTTTTTACGGAGGTTTCTTAAAAAATAAATTGAAAAAGTTCCTAAGAGCAAAAATATTTTACTTTTTTTTAAAAAAATATGAATAACAGATGCGTTAAAATTGAGTAAAAAAACTTTTAACTGTTGCTTATTGTATTTCTGAAAGCAAAAAACAGACATTTCTATTTGTTATAAATAACCTTGATATTTAACATATCGTGCATATGTACTAACACCTACTTATTTACAACTATCCCCGTGGTTGTTATTCAAGTACACAGGGATGGAGTGATCGTGATTGTTTATAAACGTCGTACTGAGAAGCAACACGAGGGCTATTGGTGAAGGACTTCGTGATTTTGAGCCTCGGTCAAGAAATGAAATCGACACCTGAGTTAGCACTTCCCTCTCCAAACTTCCACTCTACGTCAACTTGAGGACTTGAGACTTCGATCAGATTTAACGGGCATTAGCCCCACTGAGTGGTGAATGGCGTCAGGGCTCGAACACACGACGAAAACAACGCCGACCGGGAGTCTGTGATTATGACCAATAGGATACCCCGACCTATATACAGATAGAAGCAAGAACAACACGATTGTTCCTATAGTGGGATTAACATTAAATCAATTAACAGTTCCTTACAGACCCAAAGAAAGAATCCTGACTGTTGCTCAGTTGTCCTGGATGAGGGTTTTAATTCGATTATATCCCTCTCCGACAAGATTGAAATCTGGATTACATCTGACACCTTAAGTTCCTTTCAGTATTTAGCTAATTGGTCAAGAATGTGGAACAATAAGAGATTGGTTATTTTAAATAAGTTTGTGGGGTATATCTGTTACCAAACTCGTCTGTCATTTTAAAAATTAATCAAATAGGAAATTTATGTAAAACTTAATTCCAAGCACAGATAAATCAATTAAAACAGTCAAACTGTAACAGTTAAGGAATTTTGTATATTACTTTACAAAATCTAATTTATTATTTCTCTAACAAGGGGAATAATCTCTTCCAATTCATTATTACTCTCCACGGATTTTAACATTTTCCATAATACATCAAAGATTGCTCTTTACAAGATGTGATGGGAATAAATCCACCACTGAACAACTCCAGTCGGTCCTTTTCTCTACAGATCACACAGACAAGCAAGTAACTCCCGCGCACTATCCAAGGACTACTCATTACTATAGTCTACTGCTTTACAATAGGCGCTTCAAGGTCACAGATTTTTCTCCCACTGTCGTCTGTAATTATGGCAACAACAGTTGAGAATGGATATCACTTTTTTCCCCACTTCGTTATATTTTCGCAAGCAGATTTCTAATGAAAACCTGTATTTTTAAAACTTTTTATATCAAATATTTTAAATATGCATAAGTATTATACTAATATTTTATAAGGATATGTTTTAAAATAATTTATATACTTTCAATTAAAAAAAATACAATTTTGAAAAAACAACAACATGTTTTTAGATATTTAAAAAAAATAGACTTTAAATTTAACGTAAAGTACACTCGAACTCAAAGGAATTCAGACTTCAACTGAATAGTTGAAACTAAATGAATTGGCGTCGTTAAATTAGTCGCTACCATGGTAACCGATGGAGAAGAACGAAAACGAATAACCTTGACGCTCCTATTCTTAAATAACAGACTATAGTAAACTTGCTATTACCGTAAACTTTCTATGTACCCCTCAGATTCAGTTCTCTGTCGCTTTTATAACACTTGATTATATCTATTCACGACACTTCTAACGTTAACTTAATTTTGTTAATTTACCTTAGTTAATCACGCTTCATTTGGTTAGGAAGGAGCTGGAAACTTAAATATAAAGTCAGAAGGAACCCCCAGGTATTAGTTAAGGAAAGTTTCCCTAATAGTCCATGTTTCAGGCGAAAACAGTATTTTTTTTTTGTCCTGGATGATTCATCTACAGTGAAAGTATATAAATTATAGTGAATACCTTCTCATATAGATCTCGCTGGCAGCGCCACTTCAGGCATGTTGGCTAATTGAAGTTCGTGTAAGTTATTGGCTCTATAAATTTCTTTAACGTTTATAGAACTATATACCAAATTTAAATGGAAAATATCATAAAGACAATGTTAATAAATGTCCTCTGAAGTAGCAAATCAAAGTAGTTTGCTCTTACCTGCTACACCGAAAGATCAGAGAACCTCCCAGACGAATACAATGGTAGCATTTGTACACAGTTGGAATGATCCAGGTGGCTTTGTCTGAATATTTAAATTTGGTATCAAAATCCCCCCGATGGATGAGACGCGACTTATGTAGATTAGATTATAGTTATTGAAGTGTAGTTAATAGGTTTGAAGAATTGCTTTCATAAGCAACGAGGAATTGAATACTGAAGTTAGGTGTTGGAGTGCTAGAGGTAATGCGCATAAGTAATCTATCTGCGAGACATTTGTATTATACTTGAGCCAAATAAGAAGCTTTAGAAGTGAGAAGGATCTACAAGGGTCAATGAACCTAGTCTCTAAATCTACTTAAAGACACGATCGTGAGTGATTCAGATCATATAAGTAATAAGTTAAAAAATTAAACGTTACATTCTAAATCGTATAATGCACATCCATCAATTTAATAGGCTAAGGATTGAACTTTAATTATTCTTAGAACTGAATAAAATTACTTGGTTGGAATAATTACGGGATAATAGAATCTTATACATCTAATTTACTCCAACTGAACTAAGCACCCCCTCCCTCTAATCTACACCAAGTGATGCATTTGCCAAGCTTTTGCTGACCTCATCCTCGATTGTTTGGGGCGCTTTCCTAACTGGATCTTCGATCCAATCTATTATTGGTTTTTGATTTTCTTCGAGGGCATGATATTATGGAATTAGTAGAGCTTTGCTGGATTTCGGGGAATTGTAAAAACAACTTACTTACACTCTTATACAAAATTAATATAAATTAGTCACGAGGGAGTACCTTAAAGTCTTAATTATTAATAAGAAACAACCGATATGTCTGAATAAATTTTATAATGCATATTAATAGATCCTTATGTACAAAATTTTGTAAGTTAGAACTATTTGTGTTAAGTCGTTTCAAGAAGCCGTAAATTGACGTAACCAGCAGTGTAGTACAGCTTTGATTATTATCCTGAATATCGTTAAGTTCTAATTATTACTAAAAATAATCGAGATAAAAACATAGTTTTTATTTAAAAATTTTAAGACTTCTCTATATAGTCTCCACATACAGAGTTATATAATTCTCCCAGAGTTTCTCGACCTTTCGAAAACCTCATAGTAGAGTTCCACAGACTGAACTCTTATCTTCGTGATACTGCTCGTTACTTTAATCTATGGCTTCCTGAAACCAAACAAATCAACATGAATAGCCGTTACGTACAAAAAGATCAATTAATTTGCTGAATTAATTTCATCCAGATATATAACTCGGTTATTTCTTAGTAATAATGAAAATTTTACGATACACTTACAGGCAAAATATTTTTAGATATTCCAAGATATTATAAAGGAATATTTATATGACTTCAAAATCATTGATAATGTTTTGAATAATATCAAACCTACTAGTAATATTTTATTATTATCTTCCAATAAAGTTTTATGCTTCGTTTCAGTCCTTTATAATGTATGTTGACTAACCCGAGTTGTGATGTAAACATCTTTCCCTGCTGATATCATCGTCTACCACGCTCCATCGAGTTGCTGAAGGGTTTTATCTATGCAATCTTTTTCGCACATTCTCCTGTAATAATTAGTTTAACAAGGCGTTTTGTTCTTTTTCCCGAAAGTAATTCAACCCGAAAATGTGACAATTCACATTCTCGTTCATGTATTTTACAACTTTCTGTTTGTTAGGTGTCTTAAAAGAAGGGTATTTTAAGAACGATATTGTTCTAGAAATGTTCAGATTTATTTTGGGGAAAAATGGTAATTATTCTTCAAAATTCAGAAGTTAAAAACTTCATTATTAGATCTGATCTTAATCTGCGTAAAACTGTGTTCATTTACCTATGTAATAGGCTTCGTATCAAATGTAAATCCATTTACAATATTATCTATGTTAAAATAAAACGTAAGTATTTCGTTTCAAAATAATTGTAAATATCTTTTCCTTCAACCGCATACCATGCAGATATTTAGCGCATCTTTTAAAAATGCAGTATTGTATCTGTAGCAGATATACCGTGTGTCTTTAGGAAGAATTTGTTGTTTGGGTTATTTTGCCACTCATAGAATTAAAAAGAAAACTGAAACTGTACTGCATAAAATATAATATTTTTAAACATAAAATGGCGCATATTTTAGATTAACCGTAATGTTTATTTATGTCCTCTTAAGAAATATATAGACCCATCGAGACTAGAAGAACCCTGGCTTCTCTTTCTCGATATGCGGAGAAACCTAATTTAAGTACTGCACAGTTATACAGCTTATGGAAATTATTGGTATTTTTTTTATTTATTTGTTATATGAAATGGATTAAATGTGAGAAGGAGCTAAAACGTCATGTTCCATCATTGTAACTTACTAAGCCATTCCGTTATTCCATACTTAATGGAAAAGAGATAGTTTAAAAACCGGACATCATGTGGTATGAATAGAGCTAGAGTTCTTCTCCTGATGATAGATCTATAGCTAATTCAATAATCCTCGTGTTACTTTCAAATGTGTCGCTAATAAGAAAATCAAACGATCAATCTAACTCAAAAATTGATGTACGGTATGTCCATAAATTATTGTCGGAGTTTCCTTACCTCATAACTTTTGATTAAAGAGTAAGAAAGAAAAATATGTTTACATATTCCTAAAGTAAAACTTGAAACATTTTTAAAACACAAATGAAGTTTAGTAATTTCCTTATGACAGTCTTCCGCGGCATGTAACCTATCAAAACGGAAGTCAATTTACTATCAAGAGTATTCCGCCAATTTATTCGACAACTCTTGTGGTGTCGCATTGTGAAAGCTAAGACATGAGAATTCAAAATGGCGACTGCACGATGAAAATAAATACGAATATTGTGATTCTTTGAAATGAATACCGTCGCCATTGCTCAACGTGACTTCAGGAGTACGTATAGGAAAGATCCGCCTCCAGGTCACATTTGAATATACACATGAAGGACCCGTAGAGGATCATCACACGTTTAATTTTCCGAATTGTGGATCGCATTTTCAGCAGGAAAGAACGCTTTCTGTCCCTTTGTGTCTACTCTACATCCTTCTTGGAATTACACTTAAATAAGAAAACGCCAGGAATTGGCTCATTCACGCATTGACATATTAACACACTCATGTCCCACTCACAAAGAACACACAAAACTCTTACACTTTCTAATTTATGAACAATAATTAAACTTCTACGATTGGGACACCACTATCATCATTCCCAGTAAAAAATTGTTGACTTTAAATCCTTTTGTTAATGAAGAGCACCAAATGATATCCTTTTCATTCGAGTCATTGTTCTCTATTCTCATCTATAATCGGAGTCACTTTTCTTCGTTATAAGGATTATTTGGCCTTGTTTATTAATTCGTATCAAAATTCATAAGTTTAAATCAAGTAAATAAATTCAGAGTAGAGGTGCCGTTTCACTTTGTTAACTTCTAAAGCTTCTTACTTAGTGCAGGTAAGATACAGTTGTCTCACATAGGCAACTTTAACTCACTGCTTCTATCACTAACCAACCAACTTCAGTATAAAATTCATCACTGCCCATAAAGTCATCTGTTCAAATCTATTCACTACACTTTAATAGTTCTAATCTTACAAAAGTCATGTTTCATTCATTGGGAAATATTTTCAATTCAAACAACATCACATTAGAAGTTCCCAAAGTGTTAGTTGAAGGGGGAAATGTGGTAGAACACATATTATGGAATTACTTCCAAAAACTTTTATATCAACTTACGATCCGATCTCGGCACATAGGTCGAAAATATCTCCAGTCATTCTGAAGGATTGATTGACACAAGCCGAATTGCAAAGATAATTACTGAATCCATGGTTAGATTACAATACACTTGCCTAATGGGTTAAAGAGACAGTTCAATATACCATAAATCAATTTTCTTTTCCAAGACTCTAAAAGGAGATTAATATTTAGTTTTTTAAAAAAATTTAGCAATCAACGCCTTAATGGACGAATCGTGTTTGAAGATCCACGTTCTTCGAAGCAGACGATTTTTTAGAACTTTTTTAACGTGACATATTTTAAGCCATTCATAACCATGAAAAACCTATTTTCTTTTCTTTTCCTTTGCTAATTGTTGTTTCAATTTGTTTTTTACATTTATATTTGACAGAGGTGTTTTTGTAAACGCATCGAATTTGATTCAGACCCCCCTTCCCCATTTTAACTAAATGGGGCACTCTTTTGATTATAGCTACTGAACTAGAATGATACATTGTAAATATTAAACTGTTACGTTACTGGAAGTAACTTCAATTTGAAATGTGCGTGAAGTTTGCTTCTGAACAGTGGAGTAAAAAATGGTTACAGTTTATTACTTATGCAAATTCCTTAAAATGTTTTAAGTATTTTTAGAACTTAACTATTCCGTTACTCACTGGGACAATAGTAATAGGAAAACATTACTAAATGTTAAAACATTTCTAAATTGATTATCACGAGCATAACTAATGTTTATTTTCATAAAAGCACTTAAATAGAGTTGGAAACGACAAATAAATATGAAATAAAAATCTTTCGGCTTCGTAAGTCATCTTAAGGTCAAGAAACGAGGCTAATGTTTGAAGCTCCCACGATTCAATATTAATGGACTTTTAAGAAGTCTTGTACAACTATCCTTTTTAAAATATTTTAAAAGGGGTTATATGAATGTCGAATACAATAATTCAAGCATTTTTCCAGTTCTCTTCGAGTAAACATATCTTCTTTAAATTTCAACAAAATGATACAATTCTTTTTCACATGTGATGGTTTATGCCTTATATTTAGACAAACTAATTTTAAATGTTCATAATTAATTTAAATAATTTATAAAATATTGCTTCACTACAAATTATTTCACTTTCAAACTATTTAATGGTATATTGACTTGCGAGCACAATCCTAAAAACCCATTTGCAGTTGAATATGTAATTTTTGTTTCGTGAAACATGTAAAGGTCTAAAATTATATAATTAAACTAAATATTTAACACATTTAAGGTAATTAAAAAAAATTTCAGGCCTATTCGAAATTGGCATTGAAACTTTTCATATTGCATTATGTACCGACCCCTGAAAATATATCAAAATATGAACGAAACGCTACATTATTTCAAATAATGCGAAATAATTTGATAGTGAAACCATTCAATTTTCATAATATTATCGTAAATAGATTTTAAGATACCTTACTCAAAATTATGAAAAATCTCATTTTGAGAAAAACGCTTTTAATATCTTTCCATCGGTAAAGTTTGTCAGAAATGAGCATGTATAATTTTAATCATACTCGTATCTCTCGGGAAATAATTGGAATATTTTCATGAAACTTGATTTAAAATATTCAGGAAAATTTATATTTTAAAACTAATATGCTTTTTGAAAAATTGAATTTTTTTAAGGTTTAAGGGTTGTGAAACCCCTTGCACTTCAGCGCTAGAATTGGAACATAATCGCAGCTTCAAAATGCTTGGCATAATTATCGTTTACGTCTTCCATTCAGTCTCCATTCCAGGATATATTGAAATGAAAACTGAAACAACATTAAAAAGCACTAAAAGCATTCGAAATATTATTGCAGAATATGCCGAGTTAATTATCATAATAATTTTGAAGACGTGCATGCGTCGGGAGGAATAAGCATGTCACACCGTGGCAGGAAAAGGGGGGAAACAAGAAAGAAATTCTGTTACAATCAGGAAACTATTTTTTGACCACACGATCTGTTGCATTCAATGTCACGTTCACTATTTACAAACAATTCAACAATACATTTCTCAACGTGGGATGGTTTTCTGCTACATTCATGCATATGAGGTCAAACTATTTCTTAATAACTAAGACGGGATTGTCTGGAATTTTTTTACTTTATCCGTATAGTCAATCATTCAAAATGAATTTCGAAAGCAGTAGCATGAGAAGTTTATTATGAATTTTGAGGTTGTACAAAAAAAAATGACTAAAATACCGCAATGGGAATCTTTGAGGAAGAGATGTATTTCACTAATAACAAAATCGTTTCTAATGAACATCTTTAATATATTCAGGGACTCATTTCTTCTCGTTATTCATTTTGATGGATCAATCAATGCGAAAGAATTTTCAAAATGATCGAAATACAGAAGTACCTCTTGTAAAGGACACCTCTATTTAAGGGACAAACCTGTTGGTAGAGTTTCCTTTGGATATTATAAATATTCATCTTCCATTAACACCGCTTTTGGGGTGAAATGTCTAGTAGGGTGGATGTCCCTTATTGGGAGGCATTACACTAATTTAATTACTTATGTAATTTACGAATGCGGTTCAAAAGTACCTTTTATTAGATGGCGCTTTCAAGGTAAGTAGGTGCTGCTATTGTGTGCTGCTATTGTGTGCTGCCATCTGCCAAAGAGCTTCAAAAATCTGACTCTGATGCACAGATTAATTTTGATTGTTGCCGCGTCGAGTCGTTGTCGTCATTTTGCTTCGAGTTGTCACTTTCTATGAGACCTGGATTCCCCTCCATGCCTCGGAAACCAAACAAAAATCAAAACAATGGGTCGCTTTCGTTGAAATTGCTCCAAAGAAGGTGAAGCAGGTCTGATCGACCGAAAAAGCTCTAATGATAGAAATCGAAGGACGCCATACTCAAGAACTTGTTAGAAAAAGGTCATTGGACATAACAGGGAGTCCACTCCAAACACGGGTAGTTTTTGACCGCCTTCGTATTATCTCAGTGAAAACCTTGTTAAAATTCATACATGGCGTATGTCATTAGGAAAAGCCAATCTTTGTCGGAATTATAAAAAAAATTCTGTCTTTTAAACTTAGTCACATTAAATTGTTAATTGGTGTTGTCAGAACCCTAACACCATCCTATCAGAAACAAACGACTGTAAAATTCCAGCAATTCCCCTACATTCGGGAGAATCACTATCCTTTTAATCTAATCTCAATATTTTAAGCCTTCCTTCATTTCACAAAATAAGTCCTCTTTTGCATATTTTTCCAGCATTTTAAAGTACTTTACTGTAGATTACTTATTTTTTTTTTATTACTTAATTTATATATGTCATATTCCTTCGCGTTTCATATAAATAAATAAATATATATGTATGTATGTATGTATGTATAAACATGTGATATTTTTTCGGAAAATATGCTTAGTTAAAAATTATAATTAATAAACAGAAAAAAATAACTAACGCATAAAACCACAATGACAATTTATTACAGTACTGATACATCATATAAAGCTGATAGTTTTTGGTGCAGAAATTAAAATAAAAAATACGCTGTCCCAAAAATATATAGATAAATAGTGTTTTAACCAATATAGTTCGAATTTCGAAGCCGTTGTTTCTAATTATTTTAAATATACGATCAGGGATGCTTTGAGCTAAGGTTTGAAGCAAATTATGTTTTAAAGAGAAGCATTTTTTTCTATTTTTTGCTTTAACTCTAACAAGATTTTAAATTTGGATCCATGTGTAAACACATCTCGTACTAATGCCTCCGAAAAATTTCCAACGGGTTAAAATATGGCCTAATAACTGGTCCGTCCATATTGGTAATTTGATTCTATATAAACCAAGTTTTAGTTGAGTTAGAGGTGTGAATTGGTGTTTATCCTGTTGTTATATCCAGTTTTTATACTGATAATATTCTGAATATTGACGACCTTGTACGAAGCATGTATCATTCGTGCCCTTGAAACAAAATGCATCCCGCACTATGACGGAACCACCTCTTGTTGCAGCTAAAGAAAGAGCGATGCACGTGTCGGAGGTCGTGTCAATAATAAGCTCAACCATCTGGGCCATCTAACTATATTGAATTGTTTTTCATTGATGAAGAGAACCGTAAGCCATTCATTTTTTTTTAATTCATGTGTTTCTTATCCCCAAACAGTCGTCCATTTTTATAACGAGCTTTGAGCATTGAAATTGGCATCATATTACGATAAGCATGAAATTTACTTTGTTGTAAACGACGATGAACTTTAGATCTAGACACTGAGATGACTAGGCCTTTCGAAATTTCAACGCACATACAATTTTAACAGGCAGAATCACGCAAAAGTCTCGCCTTTAACTTGTCTTCTTTTTGGCTACCCTGTACTCTTCTTCATTGCAGACACCCACTTTACAACAAAATATTATGTGAACTGCATTGCATGCGTTTAAAAATTTCGGAAATTGTCAATTTTTTACACTTTAAACACAAAATTTTGGTTTTATCAGCTTATAAGAACTCATAGTTGCAAACATATCACTGTAAACTTCAATTCAAAAAAACTGATTTGTCTTCTATACTGTACAGCTATAACGTCATGCTTAGAATAGGCTAACTTTTTGATTTGGAATTCCGACTTTTGATAATTGTCTATATACTTTTGTGGTATCATATTTTTTTATTAACTCACGATGATTCTGACTGATTAGATAAGAAAAAAAATTCCATCTAAACTTATAACTCTAAACATATCATTTATCATTTTTATTGCTTCAGCAAATTTACTTTAATTATTTTCTAAAAAACACCAATTCATGTATTTATGTGACGTGCTATAATATGCTAAAATTCACACACACACACACACACACACACACACATATATATATATATATATATATATATATATATATTAGTCAGTTTGGCTTATTAATTTGCTCTTTATAAAATAGGATTGAATTTTCAAGGATTATTTTGGCTGAAGTACCGGTTTTAAGCCATCTCTTAAATAAAAAAGATCTTCGGCTTCAGATTGGAGCTTATTTTGGAGGTTGTATGGGTAATTATTTCTAGAAACGAACTTTTCTATAATCTCGGCTGCATGATTCCTCCTATATCTAATTAGTTTTCCAATTGCAGAACATTAGACGTATTTTTTATACTGTACCAAAAGTGAAAAAGTTGGAATAAACTTCGCTTCACATATGCTAAAAACTAACTCTATCATATTAGCGATCATTTCGACAGATTAGAAGTTTTTATTTCAATAAACGTTGTCTTCACTTAGTGTCACCTGGTCAAAATTTCGGACATATTTTTAGGCAGATAATTGTTCAAATTTTCGTATAAATTTGCTCTGTTGTAATAATTGTACATCTGCTCATGATGCAGCATTCTTAAAATTTAAAAACGTTCCAAAAAACTCAATTTTTCACGTGAATGAGTAACATTTAAAGGAAGTGTAACAGTATGGAAGACGAAACAAGGAACACATTTTTCACCAGGAAAAAAATAGATTGATTTGCATAGAAATGAGTAATATAATAAAATACGCTACTCTCTATAAGATAGCAAAGACAGGTTATAAAATTAATGTTCAAGCACATTTTTAACGGAAAAATTTTCCAATTTTGGATCCTATTCTTTAAGATTAAATGAAGATAGCTTTAAAAATGTTTGCTCCTATTTAAGTATCTCGTACAGAAACAGACCTTATATGACTTCCATCAACCAATTGTTTTCAATGCAAGAAGATAAGTTCTATAGAATTTTTAATGTCCTTCTCAAAATTAGTGTATTTATTTGAATGCAATAAAGTAATCCTTAAAGAGCTAACACGCTATCGAAGATTCCTGCGGAAATACATTTTCCCTCTAATTTTTCAAAATATTTATATTTTTATTTTAATGGGTCGATTGCGAATCTTTAGGTCCTTAAAAATATTTTCAAAAACTGGACAAAAAAAATGTAATTCCAGTTAAATCTTCATTATTTCTTGCTCTTTAGGTCATAATTTATTACTATTTTTTATTGTTTTTTGGATTATTTTTTACTTATTTCAAATAATTTTACTAGTACAAAATTGAAAATGAAAGCAGAAATATTCCATAGGATTAACATTGAATTGGCAGATTCAAAATAAGAGCTTTAAGCACTAAATTAAATGGCCAATTAATTCGAAAAAAAAAGTGTTTATAAACAATAAATCAGGAAAAAAACCGGTAAAACTGGTGCACGTGCTACATATAAGTATACTAAATAAATGAAAATGTTTTTAATTTTTGAATATTAATTTTTAAATAAAATAATAACAATATTTTTAATAATAAGTGATGACAGTTGATTCAAAGAAAAACACGTATTGCAGATGCATCTGGATAAGAATATTGCAAAAAAGAATTTATGATACTTTATATTTTTTATATAATCAAAATCACACTTAATTACTTTTCTTTTGAAGTTATGACACATATTATGCTCATCAGATTTAAATTACTCTCGTTTTGAATACAAAACAGTTGTTTGAACATTTACAAAAAAAATTACTTTTAAACTCTTTTAAGAAAATTTTCCTTTTTCTTTTATTAACTCCACACCCACTTCAATTTCAAACAAGGACAGAAAAAGAGCAAAAACGCTCATATGAGACGTCCGAACTTTATTACGAACTCAAAATCGGAACTCATCAGACGTAATTGTTTGAGACAAGGCATCAACTCCTGCGCAGAGAGATAAGAGAATTTGCTCGTGCGTGAAGAAAAAAACCTCAGGAAGTCTTGATGAATTTCGCCAAGCATGAAAACTGTCTAGCTTGAGCAATGCCGTTTTTTAAAAAAAAAAGGTCACTCATTGATTTCCGATGGGTTTTTTCCTCCCATTTTAATTATTACTAAATAACGCGGTCGGAATCTATATACACAAATGAAGATTGTATTTAAAAGTTGCAAAATTTTCTCTCTGTTCCATTTTGTGAAAGATCGGAAATAAGCGCTTGGCATTATCTTTATCAAGCAATAGAATAATAGTTATTGAAGAAAGATAGGCATTGTAAGAATTGAAATCGAAATAATTGTACTTGTCAAAGCTTTTAACGGTGTGTTAATTTTTTCTAATTATTTAAAAACATTTCGCTTGAAATAACAAACATGTTGATCTAATTTTTGTATGATTATATAATGTCTTGAATAACGTCTGTTTCAGTGTACAGGAAAAGGGGAAATGAATTCATTTTAAACAGTTTATTTCATTAGGAATAAAATCGTTATTGTTTGGATACGAAAAGTTATCTTTAGTTCTTGATTTCAGCATGAAGTATGTTCGTTGAGAGATCTGTAAAAACGAAATATGTAATTATTTGAAGTAACGTTTTTCTTGTATTATAAAAAGTTCTGTTTCTGACATAAAATTGTCTTTCTTTTCAAGGGATTGAATTCTTTTAGGTTATCTCAATTAAATATTTCCATTAACTCTTCATAGTAACTCTCCATTGATGTACTTTATTGCAATAGGAATCAACCATAAAAATGGCTGAAATTGATATGGATTGAAACATATTTAGGAACATCTATGAGTTTTCCATTTTCTATCACTCGGCTTTCAAAACACATTTGAAGTATTTTCTCCTTAACTTAGTTTTTCGCTTAAAACTCTGTCAGAGGAGAAAACGCATCAACCAGTCAGTTTTTTAAGTGAAAAAGATTCCGGGTTACATGTAGAAGGTACAAATTTATATATTTGAGATATATATTCACTGATAAGCCTTTCAATAGAAATTCGGAATTATTTTTATTGAAATTTAAATTGCTATATTGATACAAATTTCAGCTATGTTATCGGGCGACTATTAATACATATTTTTTAATAAAAGAAAATATTCTTAATAGAACATTGATAAGTCAATTTTTGTTAAAAAGTTTTCTAAAAAAGCATTCATTTTTATATCTCCATATATATATATATATATAAAGAGAGACAGAACTGAAACCTTGCTGTACTGAAGTTGTGGCAGTCATAGTACAAAAAGAAAACAATACATAAATGAATTATCAATTTATTTTTCTCATACGAGAAGGAGGGAGATACAACGAGTCTATCGGTTGATGCAACAGATGTCTACTCCCTGTGATAATTAGGTCCGAAGTAACAGAACTTTTTCCTGTTTGTTTCTCCAAGGAGGTGAAATTAAGGATTAAACAGAAAATAATAAATGTAGGGATCTTTAGGTATTTTACAAGGAGACTAATTGGCTAGTAGGAAATACTCCTATCAGTTCAGAGGAAATGCTGAAATTAACATTTTTGGAAATCGTATGATCGCATAAAATAAAAGATTAAAATGAATGGGATCACGAAATAACAATGAGCGTATTACTACGGTAGTTTAAATAGAACATTAATTAGGAAATTATTTAAACTTAATGGAAATCATTACAATTTCCCACCTCCGCAAGACGTGGGTGTACGTTGGGTTCTTATTCACAACCGTACCTTACAGAGGTATCTAAATAAGAATTTTAAATTTAAATTTAGACTAGAGTTATACCCAAAAGTGCCTTCACAATTACAGAAATATAATGAAGAATTTCTGTTGAAGAGATAAAATATGTTAAATGTTAATGCAAATAAATTTTCAATAATTCTGTCACTTCATACCTAATTATAAGAGTGAGTGGGCGCGTGCGTCCATCGCTCCTCTCGATGTACCTGCTTCTCTCTCGTGTGAACATAAATTGATAATTCATTGATGTAAACTTTCCTTTTTGTTCATATATATATATATATAAATTTCAAGATCAAAGCTATTTTTTATTTCAACTGCTTCATCCCATTTCATAATAAAAATAAATTCTCCCCCAATTGAATATATACAGTAGATTAATGAGGGCACTCATGGAAAGTAATAGTTTGTAAAAAAAGAAGCTTGTCAGTTTTGCATAATTCTACTTATAATTATGTTCTAAGATACATGCACTTCGTTTGCTTAGAAATACAGGAAAAGAAATCATTTAAAAATGTGATTCAATATTATAAAGAATTAATACTGTACTACATTAAAATTTAGTCATATTTGTTCAGTCCTATCAAAGCTTTCATGTGCCTGGGCATGTTTTCAATGTAATGTTTTGCAAATTCTTTTATCTGGGAATTGTGATGCCATACATTTATCGGGCTTTCTATTAATTATCTTTTAGTTTTTATTGTTTCTTTAACAATTTTATGCTTTGCGATTCTCCAAAATGTTTTTAATCGGATTCATATCCGAAGAGCATTCCGGCCAGGGTAAAATTGGGATATTATATTACTAAGAAGATTGTAATACTTTTTGCTTTATGGCAAGACTTTAAACATGTACAAAAATATCTTCACCATTGGGAACTATTCCCAAGTTCGTAATACTTCTCTGTATTGGTCATGAATCCTTGAACAATTAGATCTAGTCCAACTCACTTGGATCTGATTGCAGATCACATCATAGCTTTGACAGATGTGTCTTAACTTTCGACACTGCAATCGAAGTTTAAATTTTTTTTCCAGACGCCACCGATCAAAGGTACTTTTATCTGCCAGAATTTCAGACGTTGACTCATCTGAGAATCACAATTGAAATTTACGAAGCAAAATTGTTAATGCTTGAAAAGGGAACAAAAAATAAACGAAAGTACCAATAATCTTAAATTTTTTTTATTTATACTCCATTTCAGTCCTCAACTGTCACGTGATGCCCAGGCGCAATATGTTTTAGTTTCATTGCCTCGGTATTATTTTTACAAGACGATACCCAAACAATTTTTTTTCCGGTAACCGTCTTTGGATGGTTCTATTTTGAATGGTAAATCAGCTTTGGCTTCAGTTCTTTTTTTCTATTTTCTTAGAAAATATATACTTGATTATTCTATCAGAACGAGACGTATCTATCTTTTTTTCTACCTTAATTCCCTTTGGGAGAAAAAGCGTCAGGATATTATATGAATTAATAAATATATCGCTAATAATTTATTTAGAAGCAACTGAAATATCTGCTATATTTCTTTGGTAATGATCTGCGTGCAGTATAAGCGTTTTTATATTGGATTTTTTTCCGCGGAGAAAAATGTGCATCTCGATTCATAACTTCAGAGCAATAATATGAGAATGTTGTGAGAAAAAGTAAGATTCCTCGGGAGAAAGGTTCTTATTAGCTAATTGGTAAAAAGGGATCCTAATGTGAACTCAGAATGTATAAACCAATAGAATGGTTGGATGAAGATATCGCGACGAGAGATGTAATCTCTATAATTCTACAAATTTTATTACTGGCATTAATAACGATATTATTTCAAGTAAATTGATATATAATATTAAAAATAAAATAAATATTTATATCAATTAATTTTAATTTTTATAAAAAATATTTAAATCTACCGATATTAAGGAGTTTATCAGGTGGTGTTCACCGCCACTTCTGTAGCATTTTGGCCGGGGGGTTAAAATCATTAGTTAGATTCCAGGCCTTGTGATTGGGTCTGCGAAGAGCCCACAGTTACCTTTCCTAGAGAACTTGGAACTCATTTATCGACCCCAGAGGGATGTAGGGCTCCGTTGAACCAAGACCAGCTAACTACGTTGAAACCAACGGGAATTGAATTTGGTCGGCAGTGATCGCAATTAGACACGCTAACCACTACACCTCCACGTCTCGCATAATTTGAACCACTTATGATTGCATCGAATGTACTTAAAAGATCCGAATGTGAAAGTATGTGACTGTCCACATTGATTTGGCAATCCATTGTAGCTAAAAATCATACTAAGTCAAGCTCAGTAAGGATTTTTCTTCAAAATTTATTCCATTTTGTTATTGGCAAAAAACATATAAATACTACTGAAATACTCCCTTTTCATTGCCTTAGTCATTAATTCAATGTATACAATCTGCTGGAACTGAAAACATCACGAGCGAGTGAAATGAGATTGATTCGCATAGTCGCAGGAGGAAGAAATTTTAAAGATTATGAAACATCAGAGGAACGTATCTCTTTATTATAAAGCAATGTATAACATAACACATATCTCGCAATAATTTATGCGAATAATTTTTATTGACATTTGTTTAAATTTGATAGGAACTGGATTTATTAAAATGTATGAAGAAAAATTAATGCGATGCCTTTGTTCAATATAAAATTTTCAAAATTCCATAATCATAGGTGCACTTATTTTAATTTCAGCTCGATAATTTTTAATAACTTACTCTAGTTATGAGAATTCATTCAAATTTCTTACAAAGAAGTTATGTTTTCGTTATCCTTATAATAACAACCTGAGAAAGTTATTACTTCTACATAAAACACTTTCGTGCTAAATGTTTCTTTAATATTTTTAATAATTTTAATCCATTATTTAGTTTGAATACGTTTTTTAACGCGCACGATAAAGCCCTAAATTCTGTTGCTCTACAAATATAATCAGAAAAAAAACTGAATATACGTATTACGTATAATCCAATAAACTAAGCATGTTAAATTGTAAGTAGGAAATTTGTTCTACTGAATTTAGAAAATCATGCATTAAGATTACATATTAAATTAAGGTGACCAGATTTTAACATTCGAAAAGCGGGACACCATTGACGGGGGGGGGGGCTTAATTAAAAATTTGGAACCTAAAAAATACCTACCTTTAATAATTAAATAAATTACTTACCATAATCATCTGAATAACATATTTGTTGACATTGCTTGTTTAACTAGCACTAGCACGCAGTGCGATGTGTATTGTAACAGAAATAGCTACAAAACTCAATATGCGAAGGCGTTATTTCGTGGACGACCAACAAACTCCTTACACCCTGACCCTTCTCTTCTCTAAAATTCCCCTCCGTTTCCAATTTTTGTACAAGATGTGATTCCTTTACAACAATGTTCCAAATGATGCAAGGTTGCTAAAGGAGCATGTCGCCATAAGAATAAAATCTGTGGAAGTGTACAAAGTGTTCTCTCTTCATTTTATAGCTACAAAATATTTTCGTCGCAGCCAATGCCACTGTTCATTAAGTTCAAACAATGGTGGTCGTATTCTAGCAACTGATGAAGGCGAACTTTGATAAGCAGTTCCTGATATTCAATTCTCAACAATTATTTTTATTATTAAATTGTAACATTATAAAATTTACAAAAATAATATAAATCTCATATCCTGTTGAAATAGCTATATGGAAGCCGAAAACCGTATATTCCCTTCGCGTTCTTTCGCCGCTCCCTAGCTTACCGTGCATTATTTTCTAAGAATCGGGACTTTCTTAAAATCAAGCGGGACACGAGATAAATTGTTAAAAATCGGGACTGTCCTGCTAAAAGTGGGACGCCTAGTCACCTTATATTAAATGAAACTACTAGGCTCGAAAATGCATTTTCGGAGGAAAATCCAACCGTATTTTGTTTTTAATTTATTCGAATCAAATTAGTAATAACAATTCGATTTTATCAAATGTTTCATCAAGGACATAATTATTAAGGAAAACCTACTAAAAATCATATATATTATGGATTTTTAATTTATACTTGAAGGATGCGGAAATTTAATAACTTCTTTCATCCGTGGTTACGCCCTTCTATTCAATTGTATTGTAAAAGTTTCTAAGAGTAAATTGGATTGAGTTCAACATATACGAGTAACATTTTCCTGGAGATATTATTCGCAAGAATAATACCTCTATATGTAATAGTATATTTACTGTATTAGAGCTATGATTGGGAAAATTGAATGAATGGGTTCCAAAAGAATTTGCTATTTTTCTCTTGTGTTTTCTCGAGAAGGAATAATATCGTAATTAAGTGAATATATTCACTTTCAAGCGTTCTCCTGTTGGTTGTGCGTTTTCGCGCCATTTTCCAGGCGCGCGAGCACCTTCTTAGGTGAACGCGAGGAATTTTTTTTTTTTTTTTTCTTTTCTCTCTCTCCCTTTGGAGGGGACCTTAATGAATACCATTCTCCGACAGAAAATCTCGAGTTCAATAGTCTTGTTTGCAGCGGAGCGAACTCCTTTTTTACAACTTTTTTCTGAATTTCACTTGGTGTGTGTGTGTGTATGTCATCAAACTTTCGATCGTTAATTTAACCAACTTCCCATCAAGCTAGAGCTCTGGAATTTGGGAATCGTTCTTACTCGCCTAACAATGCAATATTTAGACATTTGCGACAAGTTTTAAATTATATTTCAATAATTTTAATAAGTCAAAATATCCTTTCTCCTCAGCGCTTTTAGGATTAAGGAAAAAATTTCTTCCCCCTCTGGGAACACCGGGATTTCCACATACGCCACATAGGGTATCGTAAAACTTTTCTACTTACAAAGAGGATATAGTAAAGGTTGCTGACTTTTAGTCAGTAATCATTCGCAAGAAAGAAAGATTCCAATATTTGGCGCCGTGTCATATCACAATAATTTTTTCTGAATTCTGGTTCCCATTTTTTTTTAATAGAATGACTTACAAACTTTCAAATGCATGTTTTGATTTTATGAGAATTATGAATTTTTTAATACGCTCACAAACGTCTTGTTTTAAGTAAATTTTAAAGTTAAAAATTATTATGTATTTCACTTGGTGTGTGTGTCATCAAATTTTCGATCGTTAATTTAACCAATTTCCCATCAAGCTAGAGCTCTGAAATTTCGAGAACCGTTCTAACTTGCCTAACAATGCAATATTTAGATATTTGAGACCAGTTTCAACTAATATTTCAATAATTTTCTTTAATAAACTTTGCCACCATATAAAAACGTTGGTTTTTATTTTTCTTTATTTTCTGTTCATTCTTGTTCGATTCGCCTTTGGAACAAACATCTATGCGTTGGGTAGAATTTTCCCTTTAATACGAAAATCTTTATAACTATATGTTGTATTGTTATATATATATATATATATATATATATATATATATATATATATATATATATATATATATAACAATCATCTTCTTAATTATCCAACTGAGTTCCACCTCTGAATATAGTAAGAAATTTTTCTTTCTTTATCTAATTCTTAGTTCTTATCATTCAAATCTGTTTTACAAATTTTGATTCAATACAAATTTTGAATTATAAATTGATTTATATATAAAAATTTTGTTATTTCTCAAAGTGAATATAAAGCAGAATATATTTAACAAATAATACCTTAGAAACCAACATTGAAAACTATAATATTCCCTGTCACATTGACCGTACGGACGTTATAAAGACAACGGAAGTATTAATTATTTTTGTTTTAAACATCAGAACTATAATTTTTAAAATATATATGAAATTTTGCACAAAAAACTCTTTTAATACTTTTTGAGCCAATATAAACTTGTCAGTAAAAAAGAGCTTAATTGTGAAATTTTCCTTTGAGGGAAACTAATTTTGACTATTTAGAACAGGCAAAATTGAAGAATAAATTATTTGAAAGCTTCATACCAAAAACTTATGGAAAAGATTCAATATATAAGTTACGTGGTTGCATTTTAAGCGTTCACTTAATTTTCCTTTTAATATTATTTTTTTTTAATTTACAATTATTTATCTTATTTATTTAATTAATAATCTTAAATATCGTTTTATGTTAACATGAAGACGCGGAAATTATTTCGAAAAAATTGAATAAATTAAATTAGTACGTAGTTTATTAAAACATGGTTTAACTTAAACTGTTTGAATTAATTTTTAATTTAAAAATACCATGCGCTCTGAATAAAGACTTATTAAAATTCATTTCAATAAAAAACAAACTTGTAATATAGTAATTGGTATTAATAGTTATTAATATTAATTAGACCTTAATTATTTTATTTTAGTATTTTTATCTTAGTACTATTTGCAATTATATCGTCACGATTAAGAAAATGTAAGAGGAAGTTCATGGTTGTTTCGCTTTATGTACTAAATATATTATGACGATAAAAGAGGAGAGAGGACATCTCATTTTAACATTCAAATAACACTTTTCTTCCTGCCTTTATTTGACAAAAAGTTAGTATACATTCATTAATTTTTACAGCTCCAATTTGTAGGGAATGTATGAAAACTTTAGATGATGTAAATTAAAAAATATATTTTGTGTATTTCTGAGCATGAGTGCCTATTAAATTTTTTAAAATATTGTAGAGAGATCACGAAATGTATGTATAAACTGTTATATTCCCTCTAATGATAATTTTTGAAATTCATGCGAGACCAATTATGCAAACTATTTTTAGATATAAAAAAAAAAGAATGCTACGCAGAAGAAAATATGTAATACTAAATGTCAAGTAATTCTCGAATTACTCGTCATGAGCTGAAAAAAACGGCTTTCCCTTTTCTTAAAAATTTGTTTATAATTTTTTATTAAGCGAATGAGTGAATTTCGATATGAGAGAAATTTCGATAAAGTAAGCGAAATCGATATAATTAACATGTTCTAAGTTACTCGCGAAATGGATACAAAGAACTAAATTGCTCGTGTAATCTTAAAACAATAAGCAATTATCACCTTCTTAGTGCCTTTTACGTCATGAAAAAAGCAATTTTAAGTAATGTTTTATTTGTTACAAAAACTATAATAAAAGTTTTTACACTTAATTTCTTTACCTATGGCATTATACAATCGAACAGCAGCACTGCCTCATTATTCGGTAAGGAATTTGCATTATATTACAAATAGACTAAATGAATCAAGCAAGATATGAGAAAAAGTCTTGGAATATATTTATCATTAATGCAAGATTACTCACATATCTTTTTTTTTTTTATAAAAACAAGCCTTTTTCTTTGTAAAACGAATCTCCTCTTTCGCATATTAACTCTTTCTGCAAACTTATTTTGCATTATCGTCTCCCACTAGAGTTCGCACATAATTTTATTGCATCATTTAAAATCATTTTATTGCCTTTTGTCAATTTTCTTCCTTCAACAAACAAATGTTCAAATCACAATATTTATGCAAATAGATTAAGAGCTGAAGTAGACTGCATCTTCTAGTTTTTGTATGTGAAATTCCTTTCAAAAGCAGCCTATAGAGGAGTGATTAACGGAGGAACAATTGAAGAGTTAAGATTAACTGAGTTTATGCAGTAAGTATAAGAAATATTATTACACTTCATTTAATACAGACCTGACGATGAATTAGATTTGATATTAATCGAATCAGAATTTAGATATAGTCAATTAGCCAGTTGTCCATTTCAAACTGCAACTGTTATTTATTTCTTTTACTTCTGTTATATTTATTTTATTCCTTCGAGTAAAGGCTTATTTTTGTTATGTCTCTCAAATAGACAGTCTGTAAAGAGGTTTTTTTTATAATTCAAAAAGAAAACTATTTAACTTGCGCAGTTTATTAGAATCTGGTAATTCAGTTTCTGCACTATTGGAACTTAACCAAAGAAATATCACAAGCGAGAGATGTTCAGAACAATTCTTGTAATAAGTAAATGATTCCAAACTTACAGAAAGTCGTATTATAATTAAAAATATCTTTTTCTACTTCATTTTATTTGAAAAAAATTTGAATTGATCTGACATTATTTTAATTAAATTAAATGTGCATTTTTAATTATAAGTACTATGAATTAATAAATTGCAAACTCAGGCAATAATTAATCTGCAAATTAAATTGACTATTTCAGTTTCAATTCGGCTTGAAAATGATAACATTTAGAAAATAAAATCCCTCACTATTACCCTTTCATTTTTCAGAGATGGTACGTGTTATTATTTGGAGTTCTTACATTAGATAGGCAATGGCCAACATCCAAAAACATTTCCCCCTGTGAATTCATTATAATTCTTTGAGTATGTCTAAGCACTTGATAATTTGTCAACCGTCGTTTTGATAAAGGTCATATTTTTTTCCTCAAATTCTCTGTCACACAGAAATATTTCCGGTATAGTATCAAATAATGTGAACAGTGTTTTTAGAAAAAGTCACGCATGTTTCAAATATGTGTGCGTAAATGCGACTTATATATAGAAATTTCCTTTTTTCGTTTTGAAGTTTAAGTAGGTGACTTGATTGCTAAGAACGTGTGTTGCATATAATTTGTTTATCTCGATATTTTAGGTTAATTCACTTTGTTAATTTAACATCGTCTACATTGTTCTTAATGCTGAAAAAACTGACAGTGGACTGCAGAGTTTGTTATTTTATTTAGTGTTAATGGAATTAACGTATACTACAATGGTGCTTACTTTGTCATATGATGATTTTATGTTAAAGAATATTGAAAGTCTGATAATATTAGAATGGATGAAATAATATCCGGTGAACTAAATTCTAAAGTACTACATATGTTCTAAATTAGTTATTTCTACGTGCAAAATGAAGAGATGAAACGTGACTTATGTAGATTAGATTAAAATTATTGAAATGTAGGGAATAGAGATGAGAAATCACATTTATAATCAGTAAAGCATTTTATACGGATTTAGTGGTAGAGAGAGTTGGTGAAAGCTGTAGACGAAGGAATTGTGCCTGAATGTATAAGTGTAAGAAGTTATAAGAACAAAGCCAAGAAAAATCATCATAGGATAAGTGAATCTATAATCTTCTAAGGACCCGACCCCGATTGTTTCGGTAAGATAAGTACTTATTATAATAAGCATTGGAATCTAACGTCTGTAGGACCACATCCATGGATAAAATAAACAAGAGATTGATCTTTTATCTGCAGTAGGTCTGAATAAAGCAACTTTGTTCTCATCATTGTATGAATTTTTATTTATTGTACTATTTATAATGGATTATTAAAGAAATTAATTATGACAGCATAAAGAAATAATATCAGGTCGTTACAAAAGTATCCAAAAGACTAAGTAATTATACAATGCTCATGTTTTATGCTATCCATTAAGAGTACTAGGTACCGATTAAATCTAAGATGACTTTGAATAAATTATAACGACAATTTTATGATATTACTGTTCTAATGAAAGGGTATAAAAACCCGAATAAAAGATATGTAGTGATATACAAGTATTACCGCACATTTCTTCATCAAAACCATTAAGTGGGGTATAATCCTTGATAAAAATTATAATTTAACATTTTTAGCTAGGACAAAAAATTTTAAGGACTCTCTAAACCCCGAAGATAGATACAACGAAAAATACCAAATGTTTTGGTTTCTTATTTCAAAGAAAAAAAGAGAGAATTGTACGTTGCTACATATCTGTAATTTCACTACATCGGTATCTCACTACATTTAATTCCAATTTTAAGATATATTATCATATGAACATTTAGGATGGAACTCAACCGAGAAGAATAAAAGAGCTTTAAGAGTTAACTCATCTATATTTAATACCCAAAAAGAAGAGGATCTCGAGCGGATTTAATTTAAATAAGGCGCAGAGAAATCCAAATTAATAACAGGTGTGTTTTTATTTATAATTTTAATTCTGAACAAAATACGGGAAATAAATACTAATATAGTTTATTAGCATTTTTGTTTTCAACTTTCAGTTTATTTTAATATATTTCTTAAAAAATTTTGTTTGTTTCCTAAAGAATTTGAATTTAATACAAATATATTCTCGCGTCCACTGAATAACTCAAGCGCAAAATGTTATCAATATTAACGTTGCTAGCTTAATATAATGTTCTTATTGACTTCCTATAATTAATATTATAATAATAATCAAATCAAATGTCATATAACTTATGGTTTTTGAAAGAAAAAAAACATAAGAAAGTTCTATGCAAAGTTTTGCACAGAACACATTTAGCTACCCGAGGTGCACTTTTTTTTTATAATTGCTATTAAATTGCTCAATTAAATATAAGAACTAAAGTAAACGATGCAATATCGAGAAATGGACAATGGTAAACTTTTCCGATATTAAAATTAAAAGAAAGCGCCCCACTCAAAACAATAGCCCCTTGGGTGGCTAAAAGTGTTTTAACGGTCATATTGGGTAGCATTGTTTTTATTCTAAAAGCATAAACATTTCAATTCGAAAAATCCTCACATTTAAATAAAAAAAATAAACACTTTACCAAACCCACACTAAAAATGATAATTGCTCGGAAATTCGTACATATTAAGACTTTTAACATTTCTCATTCATTATTGTTTATGAGCCCACTCTAGAAAAATATCTCTGAAATAACTTAGATAATTTATTTCTAAATTACTAATTGAATGGAGGTATTTTTTCTGCATCAAAACTGTTTAATATAGTAATTTATCAATTTGGAATTTAGCTCAATCAAACTTGGTGTATTTTAATTTTAAATACCTATTTTGTCTATTAAATTTGGGCCACATAAGATAATTCAATTAGCCAGTTGTTTATTTTACATTATAATTACATTATTTTACATTACATTATTTAGTAAAATACATTATATTTGACTTTCATCAGTTCAACTATTTATTAGGTTTATAACATTTTTTCTTTTTCTTGCCTTTTCAAAGAATAATTCAAAAAATGTTTAATAATTAACTATTTTTGAAAAAAAATTGGAAACTGCCGCGCACATAGAAATATATATAAAAAAAATTTTATTCGTAAAAATATTTTAGATCACTTACTGGATCCAATACAATTATATACTAGAGATGAGAATATATCTATTCAATTCTCTATGAAAAATTAGAATACATCGATATTAGAGGGGGGGATTAAGATTTTTCTTAAAATTTAAATGCTATCAAAAATAGTTGTAATTAAGTCAAATATACTTTACAAAAATTTACACAAATACCCCCCTTTTTTTAAATTTCAGTAACAAAACCTTTAATCGACTAGCACCTTTGAAAAGAAAATTTAGTCAAATTTTCTAAGTTACTGTGTGATTCGAGTTAAAATAAATGAATTCTTTTGAAATATTTTGTTGATGTGTGATTACTTTCTCCCCTTATTTTATGAATAATATACCATTGGAAAGATTCAATTTTCATCCAGAATAATCAATTATGGATCTTAGTTTATTTCTTAATATCTGTAAATATTTTCCGAGTCGAGTTGAATATTATAACTTAACAGCCAAATTCTCAACATAACAAAATATTTTTCGGTATTTCAAAGTCGATGTATTAATACCAAGAACATTTTTAATTGAGAAAATGTGCTTAAAATCGACGAATTAATTCTTGACATGAGAACATTTTACGAAAGAAAACTTATCTCACTTTAAAAATATTTATAATATAATGATCCGAAAAGCATGTTTTAGAAAAGAAGTAACCAATCCGTGACACGGCGGAGTCCTAACAGTGGCACACCAAGGCTTCTTGAATTTTTTTTAAGAAATCTGAAAACTCCAAACTATGATAGATTTAAGAGTATAATATACATTTTTCAGGACTCATTCAGTGCTAGGTTTGATGATTTTCAAGGAGATAAAAAAATATTGATATTTTCACGAGTGCTTTTTTTAATTTCTTAACGAGACGTTAGTTGTTACCCCTAGGACTCCAAATTGAAATTACTGCCCTTATCACCATACAGCACTAAAAAGCTAATATTAGGAACTTATTTCAACTGCAAGTGATCCAAATTATGTTATATTTTGGACATTTGTACAAAAAGGCGATTTTCCAAGTTTACACAATTTGGCTGTTGAATATTGCTGTAGATGTGGCTCAACATATATTTGTGATCAAATGTTTTTTTATTATGAACATAATACGAGTAAAATTAAGATATCGATTTTGCTTGTTACATTATTTTTTACACCGTTACTACAAAGACCTACATAAAAAAATATGTACTCCGTTTACAAAACCCCTCAAAATCAGACTATATATAGTATTTTTTTATCTTATTAATTATATTTAAGTTGGAAGTGGTATGGTGGTATTTTCCCGAAAAGAATGGCCACCCTGTTTTAGAAAATTAATCTAACAAAAATATATCACATCTGCTATTCTAAAAATATCTATGGTGCAAATATCCACTTGTTTCAGACAAAATAAAACTACTCACCTCACACAATCTATTTTACCAAAAGATTAGAAATATGCTGGAATATCAAATTTAAATTTACCAAAATCAAACAACCACACTTCTATAAAACGAAGCATTCGAATTGCAGTGAAAAAGTGCTATCACACACGCCGAACACCTTGACCTTAATGGGCAAAGATTCTCCGCCACAACCATTTGCCCAAAAAACTGCCGCATTTCTTTTTATTCCTATCTTTTTATTCGGATCAATGAATCCCAAAAACTAAAGAATTTATCAATGATCTTGGCTGTAACGGACGATATCGCCACATTCAAATTAACCAAAGAACAAAAGCCGAACTATCAACAATTTCTTGTTGTTATCAAGTTCGATCATGGAACGTTTTGATTGAAAGTGTCGTTTAACCATTTGCTATTTAGGTCTGGTATGCTTTTTTTAAAAAAAATATATTGAAAAATGCGTAGATAATTTGCCTGATGATTTTGGAGGATTTTGAAAGTATTGTTTTGTTTATTTAATTTGTTAAAAAGAAATAAACACAAGTTTCGATTTTCAAAATAACGAATAAACCAGTAGATTCGGTGAATGAACTACCTATTTTTTGAATTTTAAAAGGTTTGTTACAGTATTTTAATGCTGGCAATATTACAGTATAGTATTTCATTTTAGCTTTATTGTTTTCTGTACAATAAAAACGAGAACTTGAAAATTAATTGTAGCATATATTTAAACACTGAAAAAATTGCATTGACGTGAATGATTTTTCAGTGATTTTTTTTTTGTACTGTAAGAGAAAAGTGGTTTTAAAATAAAAACAGAGCAGTCAAATATGTATATTCGGTGAAGAACTTTCAATTTAATACTTATACATATTGAAAATAATTTCGAGACGGTAATCATTTGTCACACGATTTGAAAAAAATGTCTCACTCATAAGGAAACCATATATTTTTTTGCAGATTAATTCTTGATTCTAAAAAGAAATATTAAAGTGGTCATAATTAGATTAGTTTTTCAAAATTTATCCAATTTTTTTTTATTTCTAACTAAATGAAAAATCTATATCCATTTCTGAATAAGCATTTCTTTAAAGTTAAACAGAAATAAATTTTAAATCAATTTAATCTAAAGGATTATATTTCTTTCAATAATTACTTTTTGGTACTCCTATTTAGTCTTAGCAATTAGTCTTTTATATATATTAAGTTATTATTATATACTTATGGTTATAAGCTCGTTAAAATGCAGAAGATATGCTATTTTACGAAACCTCATTTGTAATTAAACCCATGAGTATATTTATCGTCAATTTTTTTCTTTACATTCACTTAGAATATTTTATTACAATATTTTAACTCAAAACTCTTTAAAAAATTGAAGTTAACTTTTAATTCATTATTTTTTTATAGTAAATGAAAGGAATTTTAAAATTTGGTAAAAGATTATTGATCGTATTAATGCATTTTAGTAATTTCATACTAATTTATGCAGTTTTAATAGAGTGATATTTATATTAAAATGAATTATTCCTTTGACAATACATATTGAATTTAAAAAAAAAAAAATTATAGGGGGATTACATATGTTTGCTTCAAACATTGATTCCTTTTACGCAGAGAAATGAATTTGAGTTATTTCTCTGGTTTATCTTCTATATGAAATGACTTTATATATAAGAATGACTTTGCTATATATACCATATGTATATGAAATGACTTTATATATGAAGGCTGACTTTATATATGAAATGACTTTATATGATATATATGAAATGACTTTATATATGAAATGACTTTATATATATGTATAAAGAATGACTTTATATACTGTAAATGACTTTATATATATGAAATGACTTATATATATATATGAAAGTGAAAAGATCATTTCTTATATAACAACTAGATATATGATGACTTTTCACCTTCTTTTAAAATTAAAGATTTGAATAAAACAAGTCGATTGAGTTAAGTTTAACTGCAGTTTTATTTCAAGTTTGCTGAGAGGTAATAATATTCAATGATACAGCGCTAAATTAGCATGCCAATGGCTCAAGAATAAAGATTTTACACCAGTACAGTTAATTTATAGTAAGGATATTCTGGGACATTTTTCAGTCACATGATATTCGCATGATCTAGATGTAAAGTTCTTAGGGACTTTAGCTGCGGGCAGAGAACTTTAGTAGTGATTATTTCTGACAGTTTGTGACATGTATGGAAAGCGGATTAAACAAATTTTGCTAGTAGCGTGATCTAATAAATAAAGGGATAAATTTGAGTTAGATCATGAAATGAAATGAACTCTTTACTTTTGAACTAGAGATGGGAAACGTAGGAGGTAAATTATTCAATGAAACTAAATTAAAGACAATTTTACACACAGACACACACACTCAGACACACGCACACACACACACACACACACACACACACATATATATATATATAGGGGGGGATTTTCCAGCTAATTATCAATTTATTAATTGTATTTTCAATAATATTGTAAAACTAGTTCCTCATTTTCTCGATAGATAGCACCATGAATTGGTATCATGTGTTAGCTCAAGCAGCGCACTCTATTTTAGAACAAAACCTCGGTGTATTTTTCGCTCGTCAGCTCAGCCCTTCTCTCTTCTTTTCCGTCTCTCTTCCGAATTAGCCCCCTCAGTGCTTTTCTCTCAGCTGCGCTGGATTGCGGTTTCACTCTTGACATAAACGGTAAAATTGTACTACTCTAAGCGTTCCAGATGGACAATTCGAGTTGAACAAAGTTCCTTTAGGGCTACGCACGAGCCCATGTGTTTTTCAAATATATGTCACAATGAGTTTTAGAGCCCTCACCCGTAAAACAATTTTAGTCATTTATATGGACGACCTCATTATTCCAACAGAAGATGAAAAGGAAGGACTCCAAAAACTTAAAATTGTGTTCAAAGTTGCAAAGAAATATGGTCTAGAGATAAAATTTAAGAAATGTCAGTTCCTAATGCGAAAAGTTGAATTTTTAGGTCTTATGGTAGAGAATAGAACCATCAAACCATCAGTCGCAAAGACATTAACAGTGGCAAAGTTTCCAGAATCAACAACTGTAAAGAAAGCATAAAATTTTCTAGGATTAACAGGATATTTCCGAAAATACAGCAAAGATTATTCAAAAATTGCGAAACCATTAACTGACCTCACAAGAAAAGGAAATCCATTTGTTTTTGGAACTCAACAGAAAGGGGCCTTTGAAAAATTGAAGAAAGTATTATCTGATAATCCAGATTTACGTATTTACAATTACAGAAGAAAACCTATTTACAAAATACTAAGAAAAGATGCCAAAAAGTATATAGAAGAAATACAATCCGAAAATCGGAAAGCTTACAAGAAGGGGGAAAAAAGCTCCAGAATACAAAAAAAAGTGATCTAGTAGCCATGCAAAGACCTCAATTTGGAATTGGGCTGAAACTAAGACCCATATTCTTAGGACCCTATAAAATCACCAAAATCAACCCTCAAATTAGATATGTAGTAAAAAAGGAAAGAACTTCACAGGAACTTTCCGAAGGACTGAACTTCACAGCCGCATCTGCTGATCTAATGAAACCTTTCTCTGTCAATATTATTTAAATATCAAATGTAGATAGATATTGTATGGTGAAACTCGTTTGATTTAATTTTATGCTTTGTTATTTCCTTTCATTCATTTGATATTATATTGTATTATTTACATTTACTATATTTGTTTACCTACATTTTCATATTGCTTTATATTAGTATTTTTATCATTCCTACATGATAAAGTGTTTTAAAGATTGATTACATATTTTGCTCCATGTACAATATTGAAAAGTTTTAGAATTCTTTTTCTTATTTTATTATTATTTGTTGATTTGAAAAGTATAAAATATTATTAGTGAAGATTTGTAAATTTCAGTGTAGCTGGAGACCAGCTCTATTTGGAGGGGTCAAATTCTGTTCGATTTTTCAGCTAATTATCAATTTATTAACCGCATTTTCAATAACATTGTAAAACTAGTTCCTCATTTTCTCGATAGATAGCACCACGAATCGGCGTCATGTGTTAGCTCTCGTTGTGCCCTCTATCTAGAACGAAACCGCGGAGCACTCTTCGCTCATCAGCTCAGTTTTTCTCTCTTGTCTTCGCTCTCTCTTCCGCATTTAGCCATCAGCACTCTTCCCTCAGCAGCTTTGGTTCGCGGTTTCACTCTTGATATGAACGGTAAAAATGTCCTACTCTGAATGCCAGCGCGCTTTCCAACGTCCGTCGTCGAAGTGCCACCAATTCGAATTACTATCTATCGTCGTGATGAACTTGTTCATTAAAGAGCAACATGTAAATAGTAACTTTTGTATATTCTTCATTCAACTCCTTCTAATAATCCTAGTGAAATAATTTCAAGATTCATCACTGAATTGAGTAATAAGTAAAAGACTGCAGAAACAATGGAACTCGGTAATAAAACTAAACCCCTACACTCCGATGTACCAGTGGACTATCTTCAGACCTCTACAGACACCACCTATATATGTGTATAACATATATATATATATATATATATATATTCTCTCTCTCTCTCTCTCTCTCTCTCTCTCTCTATATATATATATATATATATATATATATAATATATATATATATAATATATATATATATATATATTCCATATATATATATTGGGTTGGCAACTAAGTAATTGCGGATTTTTTTTAGAAAATCAAAGACAATTTTTTCATGGAACTAAATAACTTTATTCTGTAATGTATTGCCTATTTTGATCAATGACCTTTTGCCATCTTTCAGGCAGCATCATAATCCCACGTTCATAAATCTTCTGGTTTTTATTAGCAAAAAACTGAATCAGGTACGATTTGACATCATCATCATTATTGAAATTTTTACCATTCAAGGAGTTTTGTAAAGATCGAAACAAAAAGTAATCAGATGGTGCAAGGTCAGGACTATATGGTGGATGTGGCAAAACATCCCAAAAAAGCTCCAATAATTTTTGCCAAGTGACCAAAGATGTGTGTGGCCTTGCATTGTCATGATGGAATACAACACCTTTTCGATTTGTCGATTCGGGCCACTTTTTTTCAACTGAATTGTTTAATTTCGTTAGTTGTTTAATGTAGACATCAGAATTGATCGTTCGGTTGAGTGGTAAGAGTTCAAAGTAGACAATTCCTTTGTAATCCCACCAAACTGATAACAAAACCTTCTTTTGATGAATATCAGCTTTTGATGTTGTTTGAGTGTGTTCACCTGGCCTGCTCCACGATCTTTTCCGCTTGATATTGTTGTAAACAATCCATTTTTCATCGCCAGTTATCAGTTGTTTTAAAAATGGATCATTTTCATTACGTTTCTTTAGCAAATCGCATCTGTTAATGCGTTGCGTTAAATGCGTTTCTTTCAGTTCGCGAGGAACCCATATATCGAGTTTTTGAACATAGCCAAGTTGTTTTAAGTGATTTTCAATGCATGTATGTGATAAATGAAGCTTCTCTGCAATCTCACGTGTTGTACTGTGACGATCCGAATCGATTATTGCTTTGATTTGGGCGTCATCAACTTCAACTGGACGACCAGAGCTTTTTCATCTTTGAGTGAAAAATAACCAGAACGAAATTTGGCAAACCAATTTTGACACTGCCATTCTTTTAAGGCTTCGTCACCATAAACATCACATAACTTTTTATGAGCTTGTGATGCGTTTTTCCCTTTGCGAAAATAAAAAAGCAAAATATGACGAAAATGTTCCTTTTGATTTTCCATTCTTCAACGAAGGCTAAGCTAAAACTACGCAACCGATCAAAAAACTTTTTTTACTGATTGACAGCTGAATTGCCAACTATCAAATAACAAAATGTGTTTTACACTTGTACTACGTCTTCAAACCTAAAAATTCAACTGAAGCCATCTATGAGTGAAATCCGCAATTACTTAGTTGACACCTCTCAAAATATATATATATATATATATATATATATATATATATATATATATATGAGGGTGGTTGAAAAAGTGCTTGTATTTGAAGACTGTTGGCATTATTAAGGTACATTGTGGTTACCATTGGGTGTTACCATCTGTTAAAAGGAACCGAACAAATTTGACATTGATTCATAAGTTAGTATTGATTTAGTAGTCATTTGCTGCCACATCAAAATTTGATTGCTCTCACTTCGAGTTGTCACCGTAAGTGATAATTGGATTCATCATTATGCATCAGAAATCAAGCAAAAACTAAAACTTTGGGTTGTTTCCGGTGAATCTTTTCCTAAAAAAAGTGAAGATGTTTTCATCGGCCCGAAAAGTTATGACAAAGAAATTTTGTTATGCGAAGAGGTGTTATGATCACGAATAGGAGTAACTGAGATTTAGACACTCTAGTGAATCATTATGCTTACTGAAAAAAATCATTTTCGATTTACGAGCAGCATCTCTTGGACTTTCTACGGACTTATTGAACTACCTTCGTAATTAAAGATTAAACAATTTTTTTTTTGTTTCACAGAAATGCGCGTGCGCAAAAGAGGTTCTTCTACGTATTGTATATCAACGACCTCCTTTAAATAATATCTATGATTTCGAGAGAAACACTTCTGGGAAATAAAAAAAAATCTCAATAATTATGATTGATCATGATTATTCAATGCCTAATTTTAAATCACTTTAATAATGGAGCTATATATGAATATAATTATTCATATTAGAATATAAGACTCGAGAAATGAGTTCAAAACTTTTTAAATCTTTTTTTTCTTCTCAAATATAGTTCATCTGAATACTTGCTTCCTTCCGAAATAATAAAAATTTTACCAAATACTTATTTTATACTAAGATTTTTCATGTTCAAAAAACTGAAATTTACATTTTTTAGCAAGCAAATATCAAAAGTATTTTTAATAAGTATCAAAAATTGAAGCCCCCATTTTAAAAATTCCTTTTCATAATTATTTTTAATTTTAAAACGATAGAAAGAGAGCAGTATAAATAAATACTAGTAAGCAATAACTAATGAATATTTTTGAATATTCGTCTCAACATTAATTTTAAAAAATTATTCTTAATTTACATACATAAGAAATACTCGAGCAATAAATAATTATACTTTATTTCATCCATATAATTATTCATTCTACTTTTGTTGCATTTCCAAAAAAAAGTTTGTGATAAATGTTATTTCCAATGCTCTACCCATGGCTGATGTATGACAAGCAAAAAGTAATTTGTTATAAGCTCGCAAATATCAATATTTTAACTCATAAACAGATTTTGTTACTGGAAAAGATTTTCCTAATTAAAATAATTAACAGACACACTAAAAAATTAAATAGGAGAAATTATAAATAACTTTAATTTTGTTACCGCAATTCAATGAGTATAATAAGCTTTTCTAGGCTTGAAATTAAGAAAATCAATTTCATCAAAAGACATATTTTTATTTTAAGATATTAACATAAATAACATTTTTATTCATCATAGAAACAATCTAGTTCCTCGTCAATCTCAACTGTTGGTTCGTCCGTAGTGTTGCAAGTTATGAAAATATGAGCTACGCGAGAAGCTGAGTGATTTGCTTCATATCGACAGGGTGAACTATAAATAGAGATACAAACTTTAAGTAGATGTAGGAAACATCAAAAGGATTGAGAATTGCGTTACAATCCATGACTAAAAATGTTATCATACGTCAGTAGATGCACTGCTCACAAGAGCGCTAGTGGAGGGAAATCGTAGTTTTTTGTCACTGGAGTAGGAGTTGCCTTCTTCGTACTACATTACACGAACAAGGAGCTGGAAGAGAAGCATCTAGTGTACAATTGACTGAGAGAATGCACGAGCAGTTCCTACTGAGACATGTACCAGACTATAATTTGTTTTCGCATTTGCATTACAATTTGTGCAAAATCTGGTCTTTCAGAGGTGACAGGCATAGTGAGGACAGGCCACAAATGACACGTACCCATGCCACGGATGTGTGTCATTTGGTTAACGATGGACTGTCCATGGAGGACTGATATCGCATTCTCTGGATTTATTCAGCTCGATTTCTTTCTTTGGGGCACTTAAAGCTATTGCGCATGAAACACCTATCGAGTTTGAAATAGATTTGGTTGTAAGAATCATCTGCGCTGCAGTGGATATCTAGGCAAAATCATATGTGTTTGGAATGCGTCAATCAACCCATGGTTCATTGAAAAAAATTTCCTTCGTTTGGAAAATTGGAAACTTCGAACATCTCCTATAACTCTTTGAAATGGAGTAATCTTTCACAGCATTTATAATATTTTTTCTGGGAAACTCTGTCTTATATCTTTTCATTTCTTGTTTTCTGATACCACTTTCCCATGAAGTTTCCGATAATGGATTACTAAGCCACTCTCAATCCTTAAGATGTGCCCTACCTGGCCTTCGAAGTTTGTACCTTTATTTATGGGATACCTTGTGTAATAAAAAAGGGAAAGGGATTTATATCAATATATAAGACCTCCTTCCCTTTTTTGAACCCAATTTTTTTTGTCAAAGAGTAGTTCTTAATACATGCTGAAATACAGAAATTCATAAATTTCCTAAAGGTTTACATTGATTCAAATCGAGTGGAAAATTAATAAATTCATGTTAAATTCAGCAGTGTGTTTGAAAAATGGTTTGCTTAATTATTTTAAAAGTATATTTTATTTGTCTGTCACACAAATCATTAAAGAGTGAAAACTTTCTGTAGACAATGTTGTTTGGTGATTATATAACCATGCTGTTATATAAGGATATCAATAGAAAATAAGGTTTCAATGTATCAACGTTACTTAATTGAATACGAATGTTAAATCAGATGTTTTTTTATTCAATTTTAAGAGAATTTCGTCTTTCTCGTTGGAATGAATAAGTTCATTGCCTCGCAAATAATTCTGTAGTTATATTACTAAATGCAAAATACATTTGCTGATTTATTTCAGGTGTATTTTTAATTTATAGGTCATTAGAACGTTATTGTTATGTTTTTTTATGTTTCTTTGTAATGCGAAGAATATTGGGGGGGGGGAAACTGAAAGAAATTCAATATTTTTCATTTCCAATAAATTATAATAACAGCAGTTCATATTTAAGATTGTAGTCACAATTTACTTTTTCCCTCGCTAGTGATATAAATCTCTATTTTTTGCCAATTTTGAATACATTGAAAACAATTTAATTAAGCTTATTTAAAGTAAAATATTTTGAGATAATTCTTATCTATTTTATTAAACACATCCTTGTTTGGGAATTCATGAACATCAATAATTGCTATTGGCTAGAAGAATCACTCATTTTTTTAAAAGTATTACCATTTAAATAAACGTTTCAAATAGTAAATAGTAATCAATAAAATGTTAAGGGCTTAATGTTATCGAAATAATCCCGGATATCATAAAAAAAGAATTAACTATTTTCCATTCCCTAAATCGAAACATTTCTTTCCCCTAATTTAATTAAAGATATATTTTTTATTCTTTTCTCCTCGAAATCTCTTTTAATCTTTTGGAATATAAAACAAAATTTAATTATAAACTTCTTGTAACATTTTCCTCCTCCTGAGTTTTCTCATAGCTCTAAAAATATCTGACCACATATCTTAATCCAGTGGAACTCTCCATAATCTTCATCGGATTATGTCACCAGAAAAAAACAACTTGAGTAATTAAGTCCTATATATGGACAGAAGCTATCCAGATCTGTAGTTAAGAAAAATAATTTATAAAACAGTAGTGATTAAGTGAAGATTCTGGTAATCTGATTTCCCCCGAAGTAATACCGGAGGGTAAATAACCCACCAACGAGGAAGCTACAACCATTTCATTGACTTCTAAGACAGAGATCTCTCAATTGATATTCAACTCACTGAAAAACGTGTATCAAAAGAGTGGGTGTTGGCTGCTCTTGATAACATTTTTCATAAGTTTGGTCCTTTATTCGATTGATCACTGGAAATCGATTTAGGCGTGGTTATTAAGGTTATGTTTTTTTCTCTCTTTGAATGTATAACTTTGAATTTGCTTTCAGCTAGCAATGAAATACAGCAATAAAAAACTACCAAGTTCTATCTCAATTTAAAAGTCTACTATTTTGATCTGTGATATATGCTTTATTAGAGAAAAGTAGAGACTCCAAAATTTTTATAGATTTCAATTTGTTTTATTCCTACGTTACTTGTTCTAAATTAATCCTTGAAAAACACACGACATTCCAAAGTACAAGAGAGATAACAAATGGTCAAGTATTAAAGCAGACGATAAAATATTGAAGTAGACAATAAATTACAGAACTATTGGAAATATTCTGTTGAGATACTAAAATTAAAGTAAACGATGAATTATTAAGAGAAACATATTTTAAATGAAATATTAATGTTGCTAAAATAAGAATAAAATAAAATAAATCTTAACACAAGCGTTAACAATTTATATTGTCATTTTCCTTTGTGGTAATTTGCACCTCTTGTACTTGCAATGAACCTTCAATTACTTTAATGATTTCTCTTGAAATTTCAAGACAATAGAAATTAATTGAATCGAATAATCGTTACCAATAGTATCACATAAAATTAATTTTTTTACTTGAGCTATGTATTTAAGGCCCCCGTCTACCGGCCATTTTGATTTCGGGGATGTAATATTAATCCTATGGAATTTTGGCTACCGTTCTTAAATCTTAACTACTTTATCTATTTGAATGCTATAAAGAGCATCTAAAAAGGAAAATAAATGAAAGTTTCTGCACAATTACATTTTTTCCGATTTTTAAGACTATTTTTATCCCTATTTTAATGATTCGTTTGAGGGGGGGGGGTTCCAGATTTTAAAATATAAAAATATTTTTAAATAATTCGAGATAATAGTCAACGTTTTTATATGGTGGCAAAGTTTATTAATTATTATACATTAAATTCAAAACCAACACATCATAAACACATAAAAAATTTAATTATAATTTCAATTTAATCAATCATTTATTGAATATTTTTATTGAAATTTTTTACAACACATGCAAGCCTTTCCTTCATAGTTTCCAAATATTTTTCGATTACCAGGTCTAACCGCGTGGAGGAGGGATGAGGCTAATTTGAGTATGATTGGCTAAGTGTAGATAAATCTACATTTATTAAGCGTCATACTCTTCTAAACCCAAAAACGTGGACAAAGGTTGGCATTTATTCGCCATGTCAGCCTTGATCCCGAAGGATTTATCGATCCTAGTGCTGCTGTAGCCAAAAAAAAATATTGAAATATTAGTTAAAACTTGTCACAAATGTCTAAATATTACATTGTTAGGCGAGTAAGAACGATTCCCAAAGTTTCACAGCTCTAGCTTGATGGGAAGTTTGTTAAATTAACGATGGAAAATTTGATGACACACTGATACACACACACAGACAGACACACACCAAGTGAAATACATAAAAACGTTGTAAAATTGTAGGAAAAATGTGATTCCACTGAACCATCATTATTTTTTGTTCTTTTAGATTCCTTTTATTGCATTCAAAGAGATAAGACAGTAAAAAAAAATTGAGAACGATAGTCGAAATTTCATAGGATTAACATTACTTTCACGAAATCAAAATGGCCGGTAGACGGAAGTCTTAACGAAAAATATTTCATTTCATATTACTTATTTGGCATTGTACTAGATGCTACGTAATGCTACCTCGCTATAAATTTCAGGTGGAAGGGACATCAAAGACAGTATATTCCCTCTGGCCAAAGTTTATCATTTCCTGGATTTTTTCTCATAAGAATTACAGATACAGACGATTCTCTTCTTTAAGAACTCGCAAAAAGACTAATTTTATTTACGAGGGCGACTCAAAAAGTACCCGTGACAGGAACGATAAGTGGGGTAACTCATTGTACGTTTATCCAGTGATGGTTTTTCCATTTTCAAAGAAGTCCATAACTATGACGCCCTTTGCATCTAAAAAAATAGTCACCACAATTTTTCCAGTCGTCTTCGCCTTCTTTGGAGCAGATTCACTGAGAGCAAATCATTGTTTTGATTGTTCCTTTGTTTTCGGTGCATGAGGAAAATTCCAAGTCTCATCGGCGATGACAACTCCATGCGGCACTGATCAAACTTAATTTGGCAGCGCAGCTAAATCAAAAACTTATTTTTGAATCATTGTCAAATATGTCGTTTAACAGATGTTTTTGATAGATTTCTACAATGGTACAAATGAATTTATAGTCCCATAAAAATATGCTCTAGGAATACCTGAGTATTTCCACATGTTTACATACATACATATATATATATATATATATATATATATATATGTATATAATGAACTTTAAACGTGAAAGTTAAATATTAAAAAAGACAATTATTGTGAATCATTTTAACATAGTTTCAAAACATAAAGTTGATTCGTTATAAATATGATCTAGTTTTCGTTCTAATCAAGAAATTCCTCCGCTTAACTCTTCCTATCCCTTCAATTTTTTTACTTAATAAAATTCCATTGAATTATTATTTAAATGATAAATTATTGAATTATTGCTTAATAAAATTGTATTGTTACTAATTTATTAGAAATACTAAACTAAATTTTTTAAAAAAATGCTTGTAAAATCGAATTTTAAAAAAATATTCCGGGATATTCCAAGTAGAACTATTTAAGGACTTAAACTACCGAAAATTCTATTAGATCCGGGTAAATAGCTATACTTCACCCCTTAGTATTTAAACCAAGTATATATCATTCGCACATTCTGTTTATCTTCCTATTTCATCCATCTGGTATATTCAAATATGTATCTGCTCCAATTATATAAAATGATGACTTAAAATAGAATGGATTTGAAATCCTAAGGAAACTCGTTATTTCGTGAAGAAGTTACCGTTGCTGCTTTTATTAATAAAAAAATAAAATTTTCAAACATTGTTATATTGTTAAGCGAGAGATAAATAACATGTTCAACATAAGATTACATTTTCCAGAATTTTTCATACCATTTTATGTGTTGGAATATATATCACGGAACAGAAATTTAAAAAAAAAATTATGTTCTAGGCATACTTTTTTACCTGCGTATTTCAATGAGAACTGTGACTCTGTAGTTGTCAGCACACATTCTGTTAGAACATGAAGTAAATCATTTTGAAGATGAGGCATCTGTTTCGGCTTGTATGTGCAAAAATAAACAATAAATAAACATTTACTATCTGCTGAAAATTACGATTAATAACCTTTTCAAAATATCGTTTGGTAGTATGGATCAATTATATATTTTTTATTAATTTTTTTGTTGTTAATTATATGCTTTGATTTAAATCACTTGCTACTTTATAATAACTGTTTTCGTAACTGTTACGTATTTAAAAAATTGTTTAACATGGTAATTCGAATGTTCAAATTCGAATGACTGGTTGTTTGCTGTGTTATTTTCGTATTCAACATCTTATAGTAGTCAATTTTGGATCTTGTTGTGCAATCGCATGAGTTATTTCGTTGAATTGATCTCTTTATTCATAAAAGCCTTGGAATTGATATTGATTTCGTGCAATTTCTGGAATAAATTGAAATATTTAATACATGGCTCATCATGTCTGGTATGTCTTAGCATTTGTAACAATATTTTATACTAATACCTGAATAACCTGGACAAAATGAATTTCTATAAACAGTGTTTTAGTTTTATTTTTCATGTGAATCATTTTGCAACAACCGCATTGAACAATGCAGTAATTGGAGAAAGAGAGGTTGAACTAAAAAAAAAGGCTATGACGTTCGTCCTTCATTATTTAACGCTACTGACATTTTTATTTCTAATTAAAGAGTCAATAATTACTAGACTCCAATTGAAGGTACATAAGCGCAAGACAAAATAATTTATTAATCAATAAAGAATTGATAAGATCGTTCTTTCTCGAATCCCAATTTCGTTAGTTCTAGGATTATGATCAATTAATAGACTTAGCTTACCAATTCACTCGTTCTGATTCAAACGTTTCTCGATAGCAGTAGCTTTGTATCTCAGTACATAGATTAAGAATCCCTTAATCTAAAAGATTAATAATAATGCTTCAATCCGGTTTAATAATAACTATCATACTGCAGTTATCCTCTATCTCCTCCCATTTTCCTTTTCATTTCTATTCCATATTTATGCTTTTCTCTTATCTACATTTGATTTACCTAATTACGTTTCATTTGAGGTTCGAAAGAAATTGTATTTCTTATGCAATTCAAATTGCTATAAAGTCCCCGAAGTTGGATCAATCGTGAATATAGATCAACGTCACTACTAACAACGATTTATATGGGACCTATAGGTTATTCGATGAAAAAAGGGTCAGAAAATCGAATAGAAAATTTTGGTTGAAAAAGGCTTAGTAATCGAACGTTTATTCAATAGAAGAAGAGTTAAAGATTTCCCGCAACAGCTTCTATTGTTGTTGAGCTTAAATTTAAGAGAACCATTCCTGTAAGTTCTGATATAATTTTCAAGTGTACAGTTATCTAAAAGAAAGAGGGTAATTTGTGAATAAGGCTTTGAGCAGACAATCATTTCACCCGTTGAGTGCCATTTAATTTCTTCCTGGTAAATGCGTTGAACCATTTATGTGAGATTCGTTTGGTAGTATTGTTTCGTGGGAATCTCTTTTTACTGTTGTGTAATTTCTCATTGATTGATTTCTTAGATGAAAACTGTAAACATCAACCATGTGAAAAAAACTTACCCATTTTTCTTTTACGAAGTCCTGTTAACGACTGAAGTACAACTTTGCGGAAGCAAAATGATGGCAATAATTCATTTCGAGATTTTGCTTTACGATTTTTATCAATAAATTATGCTAAAATGTCTGTGTCTTCATGGTTATTTGGTATTTTTCTGTAAAATATGCTGGATAATTATTTTCGGGCAAGTAAAAATTAATTAGTTCAGCAAACTTAATAAAATAGTTAGTGATATGGTATACGAAGTAGGAAATATATTATAGGATTTAATAAATGTACTACATTCATTAGAACTGAGATTTTTCAACTGTTCAATGCTGTGAAATTAAGCGCTGTTCAATAATAATGCTGTTAAATTAAATCTTTTTGAGGAAAACTAAACCCAAAGTGTTCCAATGTATTAACCTAAAAGCTACAACAATTTTCCATTTTAAAAAACACGCATCATATTTAAATGTAACCCACTGCAAGAATTAAATAAAGAAGTTATCTTGTTTCATAAAAAAGCACGTTATTTTTCCTTTTTTTTGCGTGTAGAAACATATTTTATTTTGTTCTTCAAATAAATTATGTGTCATAGTATCCATGCAACTTTCACTGCATCATTATCATCCGAAAACGATGGAAATAAAAATCATAAAAATTAATTGGAAATCAATAATTTATTTTAAACAATTTCTGTAACAAGATAAAATATTCGGAATTGTATCATTAAGAAATATACAAAAAAGTAAAAATTATTAAGTATTAGCTTTAAACAGGTTCTTATTTGAAGTTTACAAACCTTTCTTTGAAAAGAGAAATGGATAATTATCTCTAAGATCATTAAATTTGAAATCCCAATAATTCAAAATTTTTATAATTAATGAGCCTAAAACCGAGAACTGTTTTGTTTGATTCATATTCGCTTCATTAAAATCTTTATTCTTATGTTTTTCAAAATATTATTTGATTTACATTACATTCAAAAAATAGTACTTAGAATCACAATAATGTGTCTTATCTCAATAACTGTACAGCTATCTCTGTCTTCGTCTAAAATTAAGAATCTATATAAGATCGTTAAACTTTTTTTTTTCAGGTTAAAAAATGCTTCCCAACTTTAATATTTTGAACTTACTTTCACATAGAAAACAGCTTATTTTATTATGCTACTCAATTCTATTTAATTGAATCTTTTTTTTTCTCCTATAAGATATCTTCTATACTTAGTTTCCCTGTATTGTAATGTTAAATTGATATTTAACTTTATCTGTTGCAGTACAAAAAGGTTTTTATAAAATATTTCAAAATTCCAAGAAGAGATGATAAATGAATAAACATACTTGTTTTTCAACCACACGAACTTATTTTAAAATATGGGGGAAATTTTTTTATACTTGAAAATGTATGAAAGGTTTTGGTCTTACTCCTTGACAATATGTGAAGTCAGCCTTCAGCAACTTTCCGAAATACAAAAAAAAAAAACCATTTTTTAATGTAATTAATTTCCTTGTGAGAATTAATTTTGAATATATATGAGGTTGTTTATTTAAAGAAATCACGCAAACAATTTTGCTTTGAATCACGAACTGCAGACATTAAGAGACACGACGAATTCAAGTTTTTTATGATTATTTAAAGGTATTCATAAACAAAAACTTTCATCCTTTTTAAAAGCATTTGAACCATTATAACGTACTAAATAGAATCGTAGTTTTAAAGCCATAGGATAGCAAGTTACAAGCAAGATCTCTTCGAAGAATCGTCGTACAGAGCGCTAGAAACGAGTTTGAATGCATTAGAGTCTGAAGCACCTCACGTGGTGTTACGAAAGAATTTGGCCAAAGAAATATACTCACTTGGGTGCAATTCTCGTTACCTTACCTTTGCTCAAATTATAATTTTACTTGTCAATTTTCCTGGTAGGTTTATTATAATGTCAATCTCACTCGTTTCCCTATCCTGTTGGGAAAAAAAGTTACGTTTTACCTGTAAAGATCTTTTAAATCCAGTGAGGTTAAAATTTATTCTAGATAATTACATACACACACTCATATTTTTTTATATATATATATTTTTCATACATAAATTATATATATATATATATATATATATATATATATATATATACTACTTTTTGTGTTTATCAATAAAGGAAGACCATTTTACACATTTCACATAACTCTTTCATCCCATCTTTTTTTCTTCCCCATCCAATCTCTTATTTGTATAATCTGTGTTAAATATTTAAAGGCTTGGGAAACAAAAGATATTTTTCATAACAAATTAAAAGGATTTACGTCCATTATTCTTGTTATATATTTTTATGAAAAAGAAGATTTAAGGTATATGTTTACATACTCTAGGCAAAGAAAAGCTAATCATGAAAGAAAACTCGTTTGTATATGTCAAACTCTCTTTGGACCACATACTTCGCATCTTCTTCTTTTTTATGCGTTCAGATATTTTCTGGTTTTTCAGTTGCTGTAATGGCCAATTACTTCTTTATTGTTATTAGAATATTTTTATCATCCTGTTACATTGGGTCAGCTGTTATCCAAGTTTCTTTTGAAAAAGATGTCTTTTGTACAGTTTGTATGTGTTGTATGGATGATTTACATCCATAGAAACTAGAAAGTATTTAATGCAGCCATGGCAAATTTATTGTAGAATAAACTCACAGGGCATTCCTAAATGTCCTTATTCGACCCTTGATGTCATGAAAATCCACCGTGTAGTCGGGGTTAATGCACGTTAAATAAATAAATAATCCAATAAATAAATATAATAAATAAATAAAATAAATAAATATAATAGATAAAATAAATAAATAAATAAATATAATAAATAAATAAATATAATAGATAAATAAATATAATAGATAAAATAAATATAATAGATAAAATAAAATAAATAAAATAAAAAATAAAATAAATAAATAAATAAATAAAATATAATAGATAAATAAAATAAATAAATAAATAAAATAAATATAATAAATAAATAAAAATTTATATTTTAGATAAATACAAGACAGACCGAAGTTACACAAAACTTACGACAATGTACCTCTTTTCCCACTTTGATCAACTTCCACAAATTCATTAACGATCCCAAACTCACAAAAAAATAAACCCTCTAACCTCCTTTATTCTCTGTTGCTCTACATTTATCTACCTGGTCATCATTCCATCATCGTTGCGAAAATAACAACAACCAATGATATAAAATATTAATTTCACCGGCCCCGCACGTGTTGTAATTACAAAGCAGGAAAAAAAAAGTTCCCTATTTCTAAAGGTCCAGTTCCGCTTGAAAGAGCGAACCACATTGACTGGCGAGGTAAAAAATGTAATTTTAGATGTAGAGGAAGTGATCCATACACCCTACAGGATGTTCACTAAAGATAAATTAAAGAACAACTCGTAAAGAAAAAAAAAAAGGACTCAGGTCATCTAATTGATCGCATTTTTCCTGATATTCATTCCAGTGAAAGGGACATTTATTGCTGTCGAGTCTATTTTCAAAATCGCTTGTGATTGCTACCTGATTAGAATTTATCATTCCATTGTGTCTTGTTCTCAAAGTGTTCGATTAAATCTTAATCGTTCTTTTCATATATGTGATGCAATGATGAAGTGATGATATTGTGTTTTGGTGTCTGTATTTAAATAAACCTTTTCATTATAAGAAGAGTACAGAGACAGCCGATTGTAGTTATGTCTTTTATAATTCTAAAACGTTCTATTAATAATGTATTGGATAAAATAGAATGAAACATTTAATCTATTGATATGATATTTATGAAACTTTAAGCGCTTCTTGAGTAAAGAGGTTTGCATATAAAAGTCTCAAAATTCTAAGAGAAGTTACGCATCAAATGAACTCGTTGCAATTGTTTATTTCAGTTGAATTGAATTATAAAATAAATGGAAAGATTATTTTTATATCAATATATATAATAAGGCCATAAAAATTTATTTGTTGCAACGACCCTATCAATAAATATTTTTAATATATATATATATATATATATTTATATAAGGAATCAACGATTTTTGTTACAGTCATTGCTTAACATATTGCTAATCATTTGAGCAAAGTCTATTTATTATGTGTTCAATGAGAAAGAGATGTTACATCGTGAAATTGGAGGTGGTCGCTATATGTGTCTTTTAATCTCCGTAGCTAAATCAAAAGAGGAAGAAACACTTTCCCTGTTCGGGAAGTTAAATGCAAGAATTATTCAGATCACGTGGTATTACATTTAGAGATATTTAAGTACTTAATTTGGCGATTAACTGTCTTTATGCAAATCTCTCTACTAGTTAAAAACGTGAGAAGGTGCCAGCTTATGCAAATATACGATGCGTGATTAAATAAACAAGATCAATAGAAATTGTATACCAGGAAAGAAAATGAATTTTCCATCATAGTCCTCCAAGTATAAGAAATTAATTTAATTTAAATGGAATCAATACATGTTTAACAGTTCAAAGACTAACAGCCTAAAGCCAGTTACAACAGTAAATATACTACATTCCATTATTTTGCAGTTCTTTAAAATTTTATTTTTACAGTTTTCAATATTTATATCTTTTTTTTTTTCATAATTTTGGTAGTTGTCAACTTATCATTCGTTTAATTTATTTTCTTATGGAATTTTCTACAGTATATAATGCTTTTCTTTTATAGTTAAATATGAACATTTATTTTTGTTCATTTTTCTTTGTTTACGGTGTTTTATTTATTTATTTTTTGGATTGATATTTGTTTTTTTCTTAGTGGTACAATAATGATTTCTTACATTTTGTTTTATCTTTTTCATTTTTTTTTGTTTATTATGGATAATATTCCTAACTTATTTTTGATTAAAGTATTAGTATTTAATTTTATATATGTATTTATATATCGTACTAATGCTATTAAATTATTCCTTAATTTTTCTTCTAAAAGTACACAACATTAATTAGATTTAAGAAATATCAAAATTAACATACACGATACTGCGAATTGTTAAATGTATATATATATATATATATTTCGTATTACTGCTGTACATGTTAATTTCGAAATTTCTTAATTCTAAATAATGTTGTACTTTTAGCAGAAAAATTAAATAATAATGTAATTACATTAGTATGATAGCAAAAAAGCATGGTTTGTGTCCATTTATACGTAAAAAACATCGAAATAAATATAGAAACTGTATTCCAAATTTAAATATAAAGGCAAAGCCTGTCGGACCCTCTCATTAGAAATATCATAGTGTTTGTCCAGGAGATTCCTTTACTTTTCAATATAACAGGCAGAGGCAAACCTCTTAGCTTCCCTTTTTCAGTGGATATTTTTGACCTTATTGTTGATAAATGTTTTCTAATCTTCACCAAGAGTTGCTTAGCAAATCTCCCCTGATCATATCTCGATTATTTGAGCTCACCAAATTAGGTATTCTCCAATCATTAATGGTTTCTTATTTTCTTTGAGCGAATAATGATATGGGTATAATCTAGCTCTTCTGGTCTTAGATGACTCGTAACAACAGAAGCAACATTGAAATAGAAACTTCTAACATAATAAAAGTTTAATTATTGCTAACAAAGAGAAAATGCGAATATTTTTTTTCTTACATTGATTAACAAAATATGTTGAATTAAATATGTAGTGAACAAAGTTTTAGAACCTCTTCCACTAAATTAATACAAAATTCCAAACATCACATTCGATGAATCTTAATGTTCTTACCTATGTAATATATAATATTTTGTTCATTGCTTTAGCTTATTTAAAAATCGATGAGGCATATTGTTTTGAAAATAAGTAAAAATATGTATTTATTTATTACTGAAAATAAAAACATCTGGGTTATTCGATAACCAAGATTTTGTTATAATGATAGTTTCAAAATAGTTCTTAAAATCTTTGCAGAGATTAAACAAAATTTTCACTTTTTCTGTTCGTTTTTTAGATTTGTTCCTTTCTCAACGAAATTTGATTTTTTAAATTATTTTTATAATAATCTAGTTGTATCGCAAAATTCTTTTGAATTCTAACTGAACAAATTAAAACGAGATTTTAGAATTTGGTATGCGTAACAAGATAATCGCAGACAAGTAATCTGGATACGATGGGGAGGGGCATCGTAAAATGTTATTAAACACCAAGAAATAACCAAGATATGTCCATAAAATTTACTCTGCGAATTTGATTGATCCTTATGTAATGTTATATGTGTCTGACATTAATGGTGATTTGTTTGGTTATATTAAGTCGCAAATTGAAATAAGCTACAGTATGAAGAAGTTGCCGAGTTCTACAATGTTACCGAGTTCTTCAAAAGAAACATTGGAAAAAATCTTAAACCCAGATTTTGAGTATGTAGAGAAGTACTAAGAGTATCAATAAAAATTTAATTTTTATCTCAATTATTTTAATTAAAATTAAGCTTTTATGATAGTGCGGATTAGAATCTACGGCTTTCTAAAACCATTTCAATCAACATGAACAGTTGCAATTTACATAAGGATGAATTAATATACAAAATAAATTTTACTCTCACATTCATCAGTTATTTCATATTAATAACTAAAACTTTACAGTGAATAATATACTAATTTTACTTCTCCCAACAGAATAAATCTTAACATGAATGCATTTGCTCTTTGGAGATGAGTTTTTTTGAAAACACTTAAATGCATCATAGATTATAATAACATGTTTTCTGATACAAATTATTTATTCCTAATTTATAGCATTATATTCCGACGATTCCTTTATTATTTTCCTGTTTTTATCTGCTTCTCTTTTGAATGCATACCCGAAAAGGAAATCAAAAATTAACCTGTACAAAAAATAAAAGAAACATATTGATTACAGAAAGTAAACGCCATTCAAATACACACATTTAATTAGCAATTTTGTTGTTATTTACACACTTTTGTTACTAAGCTATATACTAACTTATTTATATATATGTATTAATTATACATACCTTTAAACTATAAACACATCCTTTATTTTATTTAATCTCTCACCTTTCTCTAGTGTATACTTTCATTTACAAAACAGCAAGCTGTGTAATAAACGTGATATGAATTTATAAAATGCAATAAAGAATGAAAATGTAATCAAGAACGTATATTATTTAAATAATTAGTTCTTAGTACTTTTATAATGACGTCAGTAAAGGCTTTGCAACACGTTCAGCCCTTTCAGGGAAGAAAAATAAAATTTTTCATTGTTTATTATATGTATTTAAATTTTTTTAAAAATATTTTCAATGTAAACGTATGGTAATGCTTTCTAACTGTATATGTCATATTAATTATTTTTTTACTATGCATTCATTTGAACTCTTATGATAAGTAATATTCTTTTTTTAATCTCAGAGAAAACATTCCAAATTAAACATCATGTGTTTCTTCACATGAAACGCAAAACACGTCTTGAAAAATTTGTGAAATAATCAGATTTTTAGTTACTACAGTTTCCTTCTTATAGTTCTATATATTTCACATCTCTTTCTCTCTCATCTCCAAAATAATGTTCACCAATACATTAAATTATTGTGCATTTGTTTTCACCTTGTGAAACAAAATTTAAATTCAAAAATAAACTTGTTATTTAACGGCTCTTTTATGATTACAAAGCTTTCCCTTGGATCTCCATATACAAGTCCTACTTTCCTATAATATACTGTTTTTAAGTTATTTTAGTTTTGAAAATTAGTGGTTACCAATCTTTTTAGCTCCAAAATCAGGGTTTTGAAAAAGATAAAATTTTCCGCATTGTATCAGGGAAAGGGTTTGGGAAAGCTGACCCCTCACCTCCAACAAACACATTAAATTCATATTTTTAAGGTATTTCTTATATGAAGATATTGACTCTGGTTGATTTCGAAATTTTTTTATACGAACTTAAAGCATCGTCGTTAAGTAACTCTGAGTGGGAAACCATATGCTCGTAGCTCTACGATCATAAGATCGTTTCAAAAGACCTGAAAACTTCAAATCTTGTAAAAGTACACATGATTATGAGTTGTAAATGTCTTCTTTCAACCATTAAAGGATTCACTGAATCTCTCCACTGACAATTTACATTTCATTTATTTTCTGTAAAAGGGAGGGACAATTATTAAAATTCATCTAAATTAAATTGCAGGCTATATCAACTAAATCAATAGTTATTAAATCACATTAAATATATACAATAATAAATAACATATTATAGTATACAGTTATCTTACTAATAATGTATAGCATATTTATTATCACTAACAATGTATTAAGCCTTAAAATAAATTTCTGATTAAGCTGTTGGGGCAAGCTCCCGTTATTAAGGCCATCTTCGCCTAATGTCAAAAATTCTGAAAGAAGCATGAAATACTTTTCAAGACAGCAAGTTGTTCCAATTTTCTTGAAAGTTTGTGTTGTTATAGCTAGTATATGCCTTTATGGTGCAGTACTCTTAAAATTTAAGAATATTCAAAAAACGTGTCATTTTTCACTTGAACACGTAAATTTCAAAATCTAGTTATCATTACAATTTAGAATGAGAAACATGGAACACATTTTACCCCAGAAAAAAAAAGGATTGATTCAGATAGAAATGAGTAGTACTAGAAAACACGTTACTCTCTAAAATATAGAGAAGTCAGAATATAAAATTAATATTCGAGTGTTTTGTTATAAGAAAAAATGTTCCAATTTTAACATAACGCGAAGATAGCCTTGTGAGATCACAGACCAACATGGGCAAAATCCTGGTGGTTGAAATTTTCTGTTGAATGCAGTATACAAAATGAAGTATCCTATTGGAATTTTTGATTGAATAATTTTGTTCTCGTTTACACGAGTTGGGTTCGAAAAATTCGGTATATTTCTAATGAACTAGTTTCCAATTTCCTGTGGAGGTCATTATCCGCTTTGTTATTCACACTCAGCTATCGCAGTTCATTCACATGTGATAGACAACTTAAAACGTTTAATTATGTTTATAATAGTGAAAAGGCTCTTTTCAACAATTTGCACGATTTTGTAATAAGCCATTTAGAATCGTACAAAACTATTTTCCGATTCCTTTTTATTTTGTTACTACTGTGAAGTTTCTGTATCCGTTTTATTTATATTTAACTCCAAATAAATCGAAATAGACTGTTGCATAGTTTAAAAAGAAATAAGCATTGTTGACGTAATTAGGAGCTAGAGAAAGAATGAAGTAAACGTAACTTATATTTAGATGAATACTACATTTCTTTATTTTCTATAATTTGTTTAATACAAGTAAAAAAATTACTTTTGTTGTCAATGATAAAAAATATGAAATAGTAATCCAATGAAATAACTTTTAACTGTACAAAAATATGCGTGTTCTTCGATTTACCTCACTAACTATTAGTTAAATAAAAATGTATTTGATATAGGCAATACAAACCCATAAAAATGATTTGCATATCAATTTAATACATGATAATTTAAGATGTATGATTAACAAATCCCATTCCTTAGTCAATCTATTAACTTGTAAATATAAAAGCGTAAATACAAAATTTAAAATTTTATCTAATTAACATCAGTAACTCAAAATATTTTGCATAATTTTTAGATATAAATTAAACCTTTTTACCTTGATTTATTACATAATTTAAGAATAGAAATAATAAAGTTTCTTAAAAATATAAAATTTATGAATTTTGCCAAAATTTATTTTATTATATTTGATTTTATGGAGGTTTTAATTATGTTCATTTTTACTTTATGATTCAAATAATTCTTGAACACATAAGAGATCTACATCACTAGTTACAAGTCTTAAGAACACTTTATTAAATTTAAGTAATTTTTTTTTATTCTTACTATTAACATCATAATCTAACAAATCAACTATGTTCTATCATTTTCCTCCATTAGTACTCAGAGAACAGAAGCTATTATTTTAATGTATCTTGCGTCACTAATTTTGTTCGGAATTCAAAATCTTTCAAAACAGTGGAAGATATATTTCTAGTTATCTTTAAGGCAGGGAATGCTAAATGTAGCTTATTCTATTGAAATGCAAAGAAAACGTTTTTCGATCTTTATTTTCTCAAAATTTCAATCAATGTAAAAAAAACCTCTATTCATCACAACCTAATTTAGACTACCTTTTCGCCCTAAAACAAAAGCAATGATCGACTAACCTGTTAAAAAGGATATCTAGGCTCGGATGATCAGGGAAAATAATATGCAAAAGCATTTTTTATCGATTAACCACCACTTTATCTGGTATTTCATCTCGGATGTCAAACACGTCCTCAAACTTTTCCAGTAGCGCATGTCTTGCAAGGGAACGTAATATTTATGATTTCATTTCAACAAAATTAATCAGCTGAAATATCAAGGTCGAATGAGCCGCATAACTCATAGGTTAAAAACCTGAGGTTTAAATTTTAGGATCTTTTTTTTTTTTTTTACTCATCGTGCATTGATTATAAATGTGCCCTTTTATAACGCGGTAAATGTGGTTATTACGCCATTCATCATAAAGTGTCTCTAAGCATAGGTGGACTCGGCTTTCCAATTAGAAAAGAAAAAAGATCTCAAATGCCGGTAGTTAAATGACCTTGAATTGCATAATAAATATTTTCAGCTGTGGAAAGGAATCTATTCTACTGCTTGAAAATAGTTGAAAAATGTTTAATAATTTTTGTGTTGAATTGTGGATATTTTAAAATACTTACGTGGAATTATAAGAAATTCATTTTTTAAATGCAAGCGATTTAGAACATTGAATATATGATGTTGGCATTGTTTGGAATACATAGTTGTGAAGAATTTTTCTACTGTTTTATAATAGTAGTTGAAAAATGTTAAATAATTTTGTCCGAGAATTGTTGTGTATATTACAAAATGGAACGCGGAATTTTAAGAAATCCCATTTTAATTGCAAACGATTTCAACCAATGAATGTATGATGTTGCCATAGCTAGAAAAATATATGTGTTAACTATCGTATAAAAATATCAATCAAGTTAAATCTTTTTTACCACTCAAATAATTCTACTTTGTTTTGGATTTGGTATTGAAATTGATAAAAAGGAAGATGTATAAGTGTAATCAAATTAAATTTATGAATTCCAGTTATTCAATTGAAACTTATAGGAGAGGATAATAACATGCATGTCATTCTCAAAAAATATACGCGATCAAATAAACATTATTTATGTGAAATAAAAAAAAATTAGAACATAAGTTTATTTTGAAAAGAGTAAAATTAAAAGAAGAAACAACGATATTAATTGGAAGATCGTAATCATTAAATAATCGGACTAGAATCGACTATAATAAATAGGTAATGGATGATTGGTTCGTTATTCATAATTATATATGACTGGAAACTTAAAAAATTGAACTTTGAAATTTCCAATAAATGTTAGCGCTTCTTACAGTAATGTATTGGCTTATCCGTAAAATTCTCTATCATTCGCCACGAGTTAGGATGTGAAAATATAGTGCATATTATTTCCAGCACAAACAGAAAGTATTTTCTTTTTGATAAGTTTCCAGACTAATGATAAAACGACCTGCAGAAATTTCATTTAGGTAAAAAACGTGTAACAAAGAATAAATTTTAAAATCGATCTAATTTTTGTTTTTGGCTGCACGAGTGCTTTACCGTGAGCAAATTTAGAAGGAGATTCGGAGACATTTCATTATAAAAATATTAACATGCATTTTCGCGTAATACGTATAATCCACAAAAACTTTAACATTGATGGATGACTTTGACCTCTTCAATAAAAATTGTGGAGCCGCCCATGTCTACAAGGAAATAATATTGTTGCAAAAATAAGCATTTGAGAACAGTAATCCCCGATTCAATCTTTGTCTTGGAAAAGAAATGTGACATATGAGGAATCTCGGTTAGAGAAGTATAAAAATGTAAAACCTTCTATTAATTCATTATATGATTCATTAAATTCTTAGAAAAACAATAATTTGATTTCTTTGGGGATAGTAAAATTGTTTATGACGTAGGCTCTAACGCGAATTTTGTCTTCAACTATCACTTTGTGGTCTTTTTAATGATGTTATTTAAATTGAAAATATCTCCCAGTAAATCGAACGTGGCTTATGTAAATTAGATTAGAATTAGTGGAATGTAATGAATAGGATTAAGGAATTGCATGTTTTATCAGAGAAGTTTTTGCAACGGAGGTTGGAAGTTTAGTGAAAATGGAACTGTGGAGTGAGCAAGTGATGGTGGAGCGTTTCACTTAAGAGCCAGATATGGCTATGCTGCGTCAAACAAGCTGTTTCTGCGATCTAGACGTTTGAAAAATGGAAAAATATATAAATTGGTTGGTAAGTAGGAGAATTGAAAATAGAGATGGATCGCTCGAGTATCCCGGGGGTACGTCATTCATGTTTTCCCTATGGTAAAGAAAAACATCACTAAGGGGCTTCGGGGTCATGATTCTTATACCTACCTCAAAGAGCGTAAGCCCATTAGGGCAGAGGGTGGAACTGGAGTTAAAAACGAAAAGATAGCGATCTTTTTGCCAAGCGTGGGCGATTTTTGGATCATAGGCAAAAAGATTCTACTAGAGTCAATGACTCTAAACGTCATTTTTAATGCTTCTAAAGACTGAAACTGGTTGATTTGATAAGATAAAAATTTGATAATTATATTACAAATTAGATAAGATTCTCGTAGGGAGAAATTTCAACAGACAGAATAAGTTAGAGATTATATCTTGACTCTTCGTCGATCCGAATAAAATAACTCAGTTTTCATTATTTTCTGACTCGCGAATCATTTTTCAGTGTTTATGAGTGACTCTTACAAATTATGTATAGAAATGGAGGGAAATAATAACGATTTATCACATGCTTAGTGTTACATCTTAATATCTCTGTTACTCGAACAAATATTTTTACGATAAAATACAAAGTATTTGAGTGTTTAAAGTATTAATACTAGATAGAATAACTGTGAAGAGTACTGGATGTAAAAAGTATTCATGGTTCAAAAAATACTTGTGTTAGGAATAGGAAGTGGGATTTATCGTTTTCTCTTTCTAAGAAGTTCTAAAATTCACATAGAAGTCCATGAATATGACGCTCTTCGCATCCCGAAAATTTGTCTCCAAAACTTTTCGGCCATCTTCGTATTTATTGTTGTCGGAATCAATCTGTAACTTTGATTGATGCTTTGTTTCTAGAGTATAATCAAATCCAGATGTCATCAATTGGGACAACTCGACGAAAAGCAGCAATCAAATTTTTATTTGTGAGAAAGGGCTGCTAAATGAAATGTTAACCTATGAATCAGTGTCAAATAAGGTTTGGTGTCCTTTAACATAGAGTAGCATACAACCGTTGTACCATAATGCCTCAACAATGTCATCTGTATTCAGAAACAGGTATTTTTTAAACCACCCTATTATAGACTACGAAGCACTTGGATATACAATTTGCGAAATACTAAACATATAAACAGCAAAGCACTGAGTAGTTAAATTACAAACACAAGTAAAACATTTGCTGATAATTAATCAAAAAGAAAACTAATTTTGAAACTATTTATACCAATACAAATGTAAATTTATCATTTATTAAAGACAAAACCAAGTATTTGTCCTAACAAAGTATGTTTATGTTAGCATTAAATATTAAATTTTGAGTATCATTTAATAATTATGGACAGAAAGATTTTGGCCAATTGTTTAGGAGGCTCTGATACAGATTATCGTTCAGTAGTTATTTATATAGCCGTATTCAATAACAACTGTATGAAATAAATGTATTATGTTTCAAATACTGATTACAAGCTATTAAATTTTATGTGCTGAGATTTGTAATGATTTACGATGAATTTGTAATCAAAAAAGTCTATTCAGTTTTCATATTTCATAAGGCTTCTTCAATTTATAGTTCTAGTAACTTTGTTAATTTGTCTATTATTTATTTAAATTCGTTTTAATAAATTTACCATTCAGAAATAATTATCCTGGTAAAAAAATTTCTGAATTTCATCATCAATAAAACAGTTTATTAGAGTTTGAAAAAGATACATGCAGTGTAAAATAAACTGAAATACAAAATAGTTATTCTGAACGCTGTAAACGAATTGCAAGTAACACGTAAATGTAAACAATGAGCAATAAAGGTATTTTTTTTTATTAAATTTTATTCTTCTTCACTTCATAAAATGAATAGATTTATTAGTAATTGTTTATTTTTGCTTGAAAGGCAAATAAAATTTAAAATGAATTCAAAATAAATTGCATGTAAAAATTATAATAACAAAACTAATGAATTGTACAATTTATTCAAGCCTCTGATAGACACTTTTTATTTATCTACCAGTTTAAAGATCACATTTCAATAAATTCCATTATTGTTTTTTTACTGTTAGAAATCGAATGTTTATTCTATTTTGTACAGTTAATAATCATTTTTATTCACCTTAAAACATCTATATATTTTAAATATTTTTCTGTAAACCTACACCATCAAAAATATTTTTCTTCCAAGTTCCTCATTACATGAACTTACAGACATGAAAACATTCTTTTCAAATAAAAATAAAAAGTTTACGCACGCAAACATATCACGTTGTAAAAACAAACAATAAGGCTTAATTAGTATCGAATTTGTTTTCTTTCGAATTCAAGCAATTTCCTTTCCATTTGTTAAGTAGAAAAGTCACACCGAAAATGATCTCTGTATTCCCAGATTACCCCAATAACTTCACGAGAGACGAAAATGAAGAAAAAAAACTAACGATTTAAACTAAAAATAATTGCTCTATAAATAGATTATCATTTGCTCTCGAAGTTCTGGATCGAGGTCGATTAGAACAGGTTTGCATTTGTAGTAATGTGTGACGAATGAAGACATTGTCACGATTTTTGTGGAGCTAAGTGTGTGGAAGGTTTTCTTTTGGTCTTTTACAAAATAAGCATTTTCCTCTTGATAACATTAATTTTGAAACTACTATATCTCTTTTGAGTAATTTTTTATTATAGTTGTTATGTGTGCCAATAGAATTGGCTACTATACGTAAATATTAAACTTGGATTTCGGAATGAAAGACTATTTTTTTCAGGGTAATAATAACTTTCAGAAAAAGAATACAAGGATAAGTTGAGAGTAAAATACGAATTATTATCTAATTCTCCGATTAAGTCAGTTGAAAACATTTTTATACTTAAATATCCGTGTACTCGGTGTTTAGGAAGAACTTGTATATCGATAATACTAGTTATTAATAAGTATGACTTTTGTTTGTCTACACAGAAGGAATCGGAAACACCCATGATGTTGCTTAAAAAGGTAACTTCAGAGGACTGATCCTTTTTCTCGAACGAGGTTTTGAGAATCTCTTTTCTTATAAATCCTTGAAAAGACAAAAAAAGATCATGATTTTACATTTAATTGAAAAAAGCATTAAAAATACGGTCTTGTAATTTCTAAATGATGGAACAAAATCTTGTTATAAAATGTTTTTCTGCTGCTATAGTTCATTAAAAATGTACAACACACAAAATTGTTAAGGTTAATTCTAGCAATAAGAATTCACTTGAATTAAAAAACTGAAATCTTAGATTTAAAATTTTGCTATTTTCATGAATCTGTCATTTCCCCTTCAACTAATCCCGGAGAAGGGGGAAGAGTCCGTTCGAATATATATTAATGTCGCTTTTAGATGCAGCTCGGGATTTATTGGCGACGGACCTCATAATTTCAAGTGACAAGATCGATACCTGAGAGGGCACCTCTCTCCCCAAACTTCCTCTCCACGCCAATGGGAGGACTTGGGACCTTAACAGATTTATCGTGCATCAGCCCTGCTGCAATGTGATCATTAGGGGCGAGAGTGAGCAAAAATAGAGGTTTGTGGAACAAGAACCCAATTTGGCAATGCTGCGTCAAAAATGTATCTGCGATGTAAAAGACTGAAAAAAATTGAAAAAAATAAAAAGATAATTGGCTGACAAGAAGGGTCGAAAATAGAGAAGGATCGCTAGGTTATCCCGGGGACCCTTCACGCGTGTTTATTCCATGATAAAGAAAAAGATCAATAGGGTATCATAGGATTATGATACCCTGTCTAACCCAAAGAAGGTAAGCCCTGGGGTTGTTCTTTAGTAGCATTAGGACTCAAATACACGACTCAACAGAAGCAAATCCGATCGCGAGTTCGTAATCAAGACCCCTGGGCTACTGCGACCACTATTTAAACTGAACGCACCGAATTAAACGAAATGTGACTCATGTAGTAATTTACATGAGTCACGTTTTGTATGAAGATTAAAATTATGAAGTGTAATTAATGGATTGGATAAATTGCATTTATAAACAACGAAGTACGGAGTTAGATAATTGATGGTAGAATTAGTGAGAGAAGTTGTAAATCAAAGTGGAAGTCGAAACCAGCAGTTCATAATCCAGAGAGTGACCAGAAAGATAGAAAGTGGGCTTTAGATTCGAACCCTCAATTCCAGTCAGTCCACTCGCTCGAACCTGAGTGCTTTGGTAAGATATGAATTAAATCGGTATTTTGAACATTAGCTCAAATGCGTTTGTTGAGTTCAGTAGTTGTGGAGAAAGCAATATATAACTATTGAACTTTCATTTTTCGATTTTTTTTCTTTTCATTATAATTCACTCACCTGTTTAATGTCCCTTTCCGTATTGTTGTCATCTGAGTTTTTGTTTCTCCATTCAAAAACTGCTTCATCTTTAGTACCATTCATCGCAATACTTATCCCGCATTTCTAAAACTTCTCTTCTTCCACAATTGTCGATTAATTCTCTCAACATATTACGCTAATAACAGAAACTCTCTAAAAACCTTCGATAAACAGTAAAGATTCGTATTTCAATATTCTTCTGACAGTAGTTGCTGCGTTAGCTTAGTGGTCATAGTTGCGGCGTTGTTTTCTTCGAATGTGGGCTCCAGCCCTGAGGCCACTAAAGACCCGCCGTGAACTGTCTTTTGCATGCGAACTGCTGCATGTTAAATATGGTTGAGACGTGGTGTGGACGTTTGGAGGGGGAGTTGGCAGTTCAGTTGTTCTCTTCGTCACTTGACCGAGGCTCAAAATCAAGAAGGTTCCGTCTCCAAAAGCCCTCGTGTTCCTTCTCCTTGCTACATCAATAAAGAATAAAATCATAATCTTCAGACCTTAAAGATGCATTCAAACTTTTGCTTATTTTTTTTGTAAAAGGGTACCTCTGACGTTATCAAAAATATGGTGTGTCAGTAATCATTTGTTGTCGTTTCTTAAACATTCTTCTTTAGGTTTCTTTCATAAGAAAGATAATTTCAAAAAGAAACTTACAGATGAAAACCGGCCCATACATTCATCATGGACTTCATCTTTCATCACTCAGTTTCCGGAAACACCGATATCTATCATTTTTCTCTTCTCCCCCTCCTTATTTTTCTTTTCTTTTTACTGAAAACACTCTATCAAGTACGTATGAAATGCTTGCTACATCAAGCGAAGAAAGTTCGTCGGGTCGGTGGTTCTTTCGCATTCCTTAAATTTACCTTCTTTGCCTTCGTGCCCGTATCTTTTCAGATGTTAATATTTCTTTTACTTCTCATACATATTCAAAAAGCACGATTTATTTTAAATTTGCTTTCACACATTTTTTCTAACGGTTTAAATTACGAGGTGATGAACTATTACGTAACTTGGTGTGGTGATGAATTTTAATGGCGCTAGAGTCAAATGTGGCTATGCTGTGCCAAAAAAAAGGTGCAATTGTGATACAGACGTTTGAAAAATGGAAAGAAAGTAAAAATTTGTAGACAAGATGAAGGATTGAAAAAAAAAGAGAAGGATCACTAAGATGTCCCGGGGGCGCGTCACCTGTACTTACCACAAACAGTAATCGTCACGGAAAAGAAAAAGATCACTAGGGTATATCGGAGTCATAATTCCTGTACTTCCCTAAAGAAGGGGAGTCCATTTAGGGAATCTACAATGTGATGAATATGATTATGAAATAATATTTAAGATATCAAAATATGAGTATTATAGGAGAGTATCAAGATATTTTTTATCAATTAATCTTTCATGTTAAATTTGTTTTTTGCTCATTGCGATGTTAATTAAAATTAATTAGTTTAAGGAGGAACCGAATGTAAAAACAAGAATAAAACGTCTGAAATAAAAGAGCAAATAATAAAAATAATTTTTTTCTTACGTTCAAATCTTAAAAGAATTCTATGAAAATCTTATTCGAATCTTAATCATTTAAAGAACTAAGAAAAATCACAAGTCCTACACTCTGCTTTGTTGACATTTTTTTTCCACAAAACAACTCTTTTCTTTAATCAAAATATTAGCGTAAAAATTAACTTTTTCTTAAAATATTTTAATAAATGGATTCTGCCGACTTCGCCACTTGTGCGTATTTGTCTACTGAGCCTTTGAAGAGTTAAATTTTCATTTGACTCATTTAGCTTTTGAATGTGCAACTATTGTAATTTTATTTCATTTGAGATTATTAAATACATTGTAATAAAACTGTGTAATAAATTCAATAAATTAAGTACGTTCATTTTTTTGTGTTTTTCTCTAAATAATTATAATAAATGTAAGTAAAAAAAATTAATCAAGATTTATTTAAAAATGGACTAAGAGGTGCAAAAATATCTTTTAAATGTAAAATAATTCATAATTTATGAAAGCTACAGACACTTAACTAAGATACCTCGGTAATTAAAGATAAAATAAGAACCGTAACTATAAAAAAAATGAGATCAAAATAAGTTTTAATGCCTCAAGCTATGTGACGTTTAGGCTATTCGCGATTTTCTCTTCACAAACCTCGGGGACTTTATGATCCTTTGAATTGCATAAAATAACTATTTTTTCCCATCCCAAACGAACCTCGATTTAATGAATTAAATGATGGTGAAATAAAGTGAAGAGAATTATATATAATAATATACAATTGAAGTAGAATTGAAGGAAATAAATGAAGTTAAAATGATAGAGATTTATAATTCGGATTGAAGCGCCTTAATTAGTTTTGTGGTATTGAAGCTATCCAGTTGAAGTATTAAGACAGGAATTTGTGTGTAGAGATTGAATGAGAACGAATGGTTTGGTAAGCTAAGATTTCATAATTAAATCATAATCTAGGATTATTTAGTTAATTGGTATTCTAGGGGAAACTACCTTATTTATTATGCTTCATTAATAAATAAAGAATGTATTTTAGCGCTTGCGTGCCTTCAATAGGATTTCATTGGTCATTGAATATTTAATTGAAAGGAACAATAGCCGTTGAACTAATAATGAAGGGCAGTCGTCATAGCCTTTATAAATTATGTATTTTTTTTTACATTTGAAAAGCATTTATATCTTTTAATCCATATTTAAATAAATGCTTGAATAGTTTTTTTTTTTTTTACTTAAATTTATTTAATTCTCTTTTATCATGAAATTTAAGACCGAAAAGCTATTATGTGATCTATACGTATGTACATAATTTCAAATCAACTGATCATTGTTAAGTGCAAGCCCCTCTCCGAAAGTATATCACTGCTTTAGCGCACCATAGTATTGTATTGTCATCGGAGTTATAGGTGTATGCAAAATTTCAGCTCGATCAGATGATAGAAAGTGGGTTAAAATTCGAGTACGAATTTCAAACTGGAAATATGTTTTTTACATATGAACATAACAAGATAAATATTGATAAAAAAAAAAAAAAAAAGAAGAAATTTCGGTATCATTTAGAAGAAACACATTATTACTGTCAATAATACTTGGTTTCAAAACAGTAATGTTAATATCAAACTTTTTTTTTTCTTTTTATCACAGAATAATTCTCGAAAGAATAACACGGATATAAATGCCACCTACTTTGGTATATTGCTTAACTAATATATCATCAGCATAACACTTTGACCACTACATGTTTTACTTTAACTCACTTACTTTATAACATTGGGATATTCACGAACCTTCCCTTACCTAACATCTGGAGTTTCATTCCGATTTTATGTGTAACATTCCAACTCTTTTCCAATGAAATGAAATGCTATTATGCAAATTAGATGAAGATAAGAAGTGTAATGAACTGGTAGCGAATGGCATGTAACGGTAGATTTTAGTTAGTTAGAAATTGCAGCGGATTGCAGCAGTTGATCTTCCGAGATTATACGTGCTTCCGGGTAAATGTTAAAAGAAATCGAACTTACAGTATTCAAGAAGTTCCTCAATCTGAATGATTGAGTTGGTGAAAGTTATTTTTTAATTCTAAGCTAGGATTCAGATGCATTGTAAATTATTTGAGAGAGTAATCTTACATGTTTGATTTGATTTGATAGTTTATTAACGTCTCACTTAGAAGCAACACGAGGGGATAATGGCTATGGACCTCGTAATTTTGAACCTTGGTCAAGCGACGAAGACGGCACCTGTGAGCTAGCCTTTCCCTCTCCACCAAACTGTCACACCACGCCAATGGGAGAATTTAACCAGATTTAATGTGCGTCAACCCCGCTACATCGCGGGTTTTTATGGCATCAGTTCTCGAACCCATAACTCGAAGAAAACTGTGCTGGCCACAAGTTCGCTACGATAACCACTAGGCTACCGCAGCCATAGCGATGTTACATAATCTGAGAAGAACTCTTAATAAACAGTGTTTGTATTTTTCTTATGTCTCTTCAGTTAAATTTTTTGGGGCCTTATTTATCTTTTAATTTAAAAAAAATACGATGTTGGTAGATTTAAATAAGGAGGAGTAGGCATTACAACTTAGCTTTTGACTTCAAGCTTTACTTAAACTCGCTTTCATTTTATAGCACATACAGCCGTATACCTTCGATAGTTACAAATAATGCGCGTCATGTACCGCCAGTGGTACACATTTTCATAAAGGTGTCAGGAAAAATAAATATGATTATTCTAAAGGCATGAATATATTACGAGTCAACTATCGTTTACTTCCTTTTTCTGAGGATTATGCATTGTCTTAAAAACTTGTCAGAACTTTATTAATACTCTAATTTTTAAATCTAATGATGTACAAAAAATAAGGAATTTTAGAAAAGCTCCAAGGTTATTTATTTCCCACTCTCAAGTCAATGTAAAGAGAAAATATTTAAACATTTCTTGACAAATGCTTTTTATTTATTGGGAATACTTCCATTGGTTTTCTATTTATGATTTGTTGTAAAGTTGTACATATACTTCTCTTGTGTGAGATCTAATTTGGCTTTATTTCTATTAAGTGTTTGGCAACAGTGTACTTCAAAATTGACGACCAATTAAAAACAAAAATCGAAGTTACTTACTAACCACAACGGATTGGATTCGTTACTATGTAATAAATTATTTAAATTTCATATATCTACTCCTGTGGAATTTGGAGGACAAAAGAAAGCAAAAACCAAATTTATTAACAATTTTTCTACGCTTTTCATAAGTACGATCATTAAATTTTGTTTCTCTTGTAGCAGTACTTGGAAAGATTGAAAATAATTTTAAAGTAATTTTTTTCACAAAACTTTTTGATGTTGGACTGAAAATTTTGACAACGAAGCAAGTTTTTTTTTAAATATAAGTTCTTTTCCTCTTATATTTATGTAGATTTTGAATTCTCAATGCATTTTATAATATAAAATTTATTACTTTCTATATGTTTACTCGGTACTTTAAGACACGCGAATCCAAAACAGCAATACTTTTATTTTTAAAATATAATATGCTATATAAAAATTATTAATGATTTAGAGCATTTACAAAGGCTTCTTAAATAAATATGAAATTTGAAGAAAACTAAAAAAAATCTGAAATTTGAATCCAATTAATATAATCTGTTAAAACTTCAAAAATGTTGAGATAAACACGAGTCTAGATGTTGTTGCAATCCAAAATTAACGGCTTGAGAAAGATTTATCGGGAGTAACACGCAAAGGGTTGTAAGCCTCCAATATAATAATAATTCACATGATTTATTTTTTTCAAACAGCATTTCATTTTCAATTGTCTTAAAAATTATATTTGCTCTATATTTACTGCACAGCTTTCATTGTGAAGAGAAATTAAAATTTAAAACTATTCACAAAAATTTATGCAAAATATTTCAGAAATTTTAAAATCTCTAACCCATTACTTATTTTCACATAATTCATTCAATTTCCTTGAGCTAAAATAAGGAACATTAAACTGTTCAACTTTTAATTTTCTTAATTTTCATTTCTTCCTTTATTTATACTTATACAGGAACTGAATTTATTTAAAACGGTAATAAGAGGAAAAGTTAGTAAAGAACTGTGATTGACGAGGCAAGAAATCAAATTTAACTCGCTAACATTCAAACATAATGCATATAAATTTCCCTAGCGGATATTTTTTATTTTAGAGTTTATGTTAATTGATTGATTAAGAAAGTTAAACTAAATACGATCGATACAAATAAATTACCGATTTGATTATAAATTTTGTAAGTCTTCTTTGTTAAATAAACCCTCTGGCTTCTAGTTCGGAAATATTTTTGTATTACCTTGCTTTATATTTGTTTTTAGATACTGAGATTTCGGTTTGTAAAAGAACAATCAGAAAATTAAAATATAAAATTTTTCTGCAGTGTTTTGATTGCTACAGTTTAACTTTTAAAATAGAGGAGTAACTTTTTACAGTTCATGTGTATTTCATTTTATCTTTTATGATATCAATCTATGGATATTATTTTCCCTGATATACTTAAAAGTATTATAAATAATTTCCACGAATCTTCCTTTCATCATTTAGTACAGAAAAAGTCTTTTATATTTTTCTTCATTGTTTTCTCTAATAATTGTGTTGTTGTAAAAAATTAAACTATAAGAAGGGAAACTTCTTGTTAAATTTGCCTTGAAGACAATATAAAAGATGTTCTCATTGGGAAATGGCTAGGGAAATATAAGGAATAATTTAAAAATACGAAAAAAAATTTAATACTTCTCCGTATTTATTGCTCCGTTGTTTTTCGAATACAGTTTTTACATCGAAATCCTTCATAACTTTTATCTCAAGAAATGAACTCATGAGTATAGGCAGCTTATTACTTAAAAAAAAATATTTTAATTCACGATCTTGAAAGTTGGAAGTATTTTATCTCAATACATTTAAAGGCACAATTTGGAAATACTGCTTTTTTCTAGTTCTTTATTTTTAAAGTAATTGATTTAAGTTTTAAAGAGTTTCTCGCTCCTATTTCCCTATCAAGTAACCTTTTCGAGCTTTTGCTATGACATTATTTGATTAGAAAACTTCTACTTTAGAATGAACCATTACTTATGTAAATTATAATAGACATATTGAAGTGGGGTGAATAAAATATATCAGACGCATATTTAAACTGTGAAAAGCTTAAGATAGTAGAAGGAGAGAGATCGGGAAGTTATTGGATTCCGAACTCAGATATGTTAAGTAGGAAGAGCAATTTAGCACTCGACTTCAAGTATCACATTACAAGATTCTCAGAGGGACTTTGGATTCGTACCTGACTAGGATCCTGCTTTAAAATTCGTCTTATAAGTACATTTTTCTTGAGATATTTTACTACGGACACGTGAAAGGTTCTGCTTCACATTCATAATATTAATATTGGTTTTCGATTATTATCAAATAACATGATTTAAATATTTGACTGTCAAGATATTTGAGTGTCTAACTTCTTAGTGACATTTATGGAACAAATAATGAGAAACGGAGCTGTGACGTCCCAAAGCTTTTGTTACTTGTTTAAATCTAGTTTGTTTGGTTTTCCCAAGCTATATGTGCATCACTGACATTCATGAGAAATTGATAGTCGAGATATGGTAATCAATAACAATTGTTTATGCAATAAAAGTCAATGCAACTTAATTTTATTCCTTCACACAGATACATATTACGAATATATTTAACAATTTAATTAATGAGAAGTTTTAATAATCCTTTTCAAATATTTTATTTTATTTTTAGGAGATCTTTTATTAAATACTCAATGTAGCTCATTTCGCAAAGAATTTTGTTTCCGTCTAGTATTTCTCATTTGATTGCTTAAGTTTAATCTGGGCACTCGGCGGGAGCACTTCTCTTCCCAACTAAGAAACTACCAATCAAATAATTAAAATTTCATATTTATCATCAGTTGAATGAAAAGAATTATTTTGATTGACAATGAGCTTTTGCAATGTTTGATGTTGGGCTAATCACCATTTCTCTTCACTAACCTTGGGGACTTAATAGTAATTTATGAATTGTGTAAAATTACAATTTCTTCCCACCCTAAACGAAACGTGATTATGCAAATTAGATAAGGATACAAATGAACAGAATTAGAGATAGAGATATTTTTAGCGAAATACAATTGATATAAGAAAAAGAGGGATACAAGATAAAGTCAGGTTGATTTATAATTGTAAGTTGTATTAAAACATCACTCTTAATCTTTAGGACTGAACCGTATCTTATTTAAGTATTAATATAAGAGTCGGCTATTTGTGTGAAATGATTGAATCGGAACGAGTGAGTTGATAAGTTAAGATTTTATTAATTGATCCTAATTTAGACTTGGTGAGTTAAGTGCAATTCGAGAGAGAGAGAAAGACTTTATGTATCCTTCTGTGATAAATAAAGTATTTAATCTTTTTCTTACTTATCGTCAAGTGCAATCTAGTATTTATTGACTGTTTAATTAGAAGGAACAATGAAGAAAGGTTGTCCCAAACTGAATAATCCTTTTATCTGCCTTTCAAGATACAATGTTGTTTTCAATCTTAGAACGACATGATTTAATTTATTTAAAAATAAATATATGTATAGTTATATATCTAAGATTTTGAAATCTCAAATGCATACACATGAATACAAAAAAAAGATACTACAAATTTCAATCTTTTTTTTTTATTCCATACAAAATTTAGCCTGAGGTCATTATGAAAGTTCAGGATTGGATTGAATTTTTATCCTGAATAATTTATTACCGTCTTTAAGCATTTCATTGAGTTTCACAGAAAAATTCATCAACACAGATTCTTAATTTTATTTCTTATTATTTGAGAACAATTGATTATGTAACTCGCTTTTTACATTAAAATGTAAAAAAAAACGTCTCAAATTAATCGATATAGATGTCAACCTGTCAAAATAATCTGTTTTTCTTTTCATTTTAATTACTTATCCGTCACTTAAAAATGTTCAAACTGATGAAAGCCAGATACAAAGATAGATGGGCTTTTAAAAGTTGACAGAGAAAAACTTGTTTTCATGAAGATTCTATAACAACTCGGTCAGTTTGATGAAAACTTATCAAAATGAGGGTAGTTCATTTTAATGTGAATTTTATATTTGTCCTATAAAATTGATTAACGACACGTGGTGACAATTATTTTCTTGTTGTCACTTGTCGAAATTATTCAATTCTTGAATTACGATTTTAATTACCAATGTGAATAATGTGGTTATTGAAATTACATACATCTTATTTTTGTATAAACCATAGATTTTGAAACCTATTACTAAATAAGACCATATTCTATGACGAAACCTTTTACAGTTCTACTAAAAATTATTGTTCAAATTCGATCTTTTAAACGAAATTATTGCTAAATTGTTTTGAGCCATGGTTACTATCTAATAAGAAAACAGTTTGAATCAATAGTTCTTTTTACTTAAAAATGAATAAAAATTATTGAAAAGTGATTTGGAGTACTTATGAATGGAGTAGTTTGCACTGAAAAAAAATACACAATTAGTTTTAATAGCATTTGTTAATAATAATTCGTTCCAAATATGATTGTTTTTTTTAACAGAATTCAGCCTTAAAAGTCGCTTGACAAGTAAATGTTTATTCGGAGTAATAACTTTCTTTATATGTCCTGACTTAATTGAAAATATTAATTTGACTATGAATAAAATTAGAGTAGGATATTATTATTTTTTTCTTCATTTCGCATTTTTAACCTATATTTTCTTTCCTTCCTGAAACATTGTCAATGTTAACATGTAAATAATGATTGTTTTGAAACATTTAAATGTGTTTTACTTTGTGTCTATCAACAGTCATGACGAGTTTAAAAGTTTAATTAAGGATTAATTCAAAAAATGGAAATCGACTCTCTGTTTCCGGCAGAATAATTACACATTATCAAAATAGCTTTTTCCTTTACAACATTGACTAGAATTTAATTGATGAACAAAGCTTCTCTTTGTAAATTAATCTAAATTGTTGGAATGAAGTAAAAATGCATTTCCTTATAATTTAACTAAAAAGATACGATTCAAAAATGATAATTTTTCAATGGGTCTAAATTTAGCATTCAGATTTGATCTGTAACAGATAGTAGTGATATAACAAAGTTTTTGTAATGTTACTTGCTGCTATAAAATATTTTTATTCTTCCAAACTATTTGTGACGTTGGGTTATTGGCGATTTTCTCTTCAATAATCTTGGAGGTTTTTGATAATTTGAATTATATCAAATCATTATTTCTTCCCAACAGAAATGAAACGTAATTATGTAAATTAGAGGAAAATAAGAAGTGTAGTGATATGAATTATAGATAGTTATATATAAGTAAAATAGAATTGAAAGGGGAGAGAAGGGAGATAGAGGGTAAAAACAAGCTGATATATAATAGTAGATTAGATTAAATCATTTGGATTGAAATTAGCTAGAAGTGACTTCCAGCTAGAGTAATAATAGTTGAACCTGTTATAAACAAGAAGAGCTCGAATCGGAACGGGTGCTTTGGTAAGCTAAGATTTGATTATTTGAACATAAAGTAGAATTAACTGAGTTTAGAGGGATTCGAGAGTGCGAGATTTTATATACTCTTTGTAGTTAATAAAGTTTTTTGTCATTCTTTTATGTATCTTCAGTTGGAATTTTGAACTTTTTGACTATTTAATTAGACTTTAAGATGGTTGTAGATTTAAGGAATGAAGGAAATACATCACATATTTATTTCCATCTTTGTCCAAAATATGCTTGGTGCTGTGCGTCCATGAAGAAGTAAACGTTATGATTTAAGATCCAGACAAGGTTAAGCAATTATAATATAAATTTAATCCATTTAAATTAAATAACATGCATGTACAACATAGTAAAACAATATTTTCGTGTAATAACACTGCGTTATAAAATTTAGCTTCAGCTTACAACTCAATAAAACTATATAATTTTAATAAAATTTGTTGCTTTTATTTTTAAATAAAAATTCTACTCTTTCTCATTTCATTTGGAGAGATTTTGAACTAAGAAATATCCCTTCTCTTAAAAACTCTATCCTATACAAAAATATTTTATTCTTTAGTGACCGAACATATAAAAAAATTATGCTAATCGTAAGAATATTCTCTCTAAAATTAAAACAAGCAAAATAAATTTCGATTCTTCAGCGAGAAGTCCCCATCTGAAAATGATGTTTTTTGAGAATATAACGTAGTTCTGAAATTATTGAAATTTTAAGGCTGTATTATACAAATTTAAATTCCAATTAAAAGTAAAATTTTCTGTGTCGTTCGTTTAATGTATTCACTTACGTTGGCAGATAATATTAAATGTCTATTAATTTTATAAACGTTATTTTATCGCGTTTTAAATGTATCCAACTAAATAAGTACATTTATTACGCGTAATAAAGAAAAATGGATAATTTTGTACTCGATTGTTATTAACATCGTACTGAGAAGCAACACTAAGGATATTGTCGAAGGAGTTCGTCATTTTGAACCTCAATCAAATCACGAAGACGATTCCTGAGCATTGGCATCTCCCTCTCCAAACTTCCATACCACGCAAATGGAAGGATTTGCTACACAAAATTAACGTTCATCAATCCCGCTGCACGGTGAACCTTCTGTGCCATTAGGCTCGAAATCACGGCTCGACAAAAACAACACTAGCCTCGATTTTCGACCTGGACCACAAGGGTACCGCGGTCACATTTTTGTGTTCTAAGGTTCTATTTTACCGAAAAATGCTACAAATTTTACAAACCTTTGGTTTAAATTGAGACACGAAGCAATACATGCAATATGGTTTATAGTGTTACTTAATAATACTTTGAGTATTATTTTTTAAAAAAGAGCACTACACCACTTAAATTAAAGTGAATTGATATCAATCTTCATTTGTCGATGGTAATTATTTCGCAAATAAAAAGTAGAACTAGCAATCAAAACGACCCTTTTTTTTCTTCTGTAATATCTAGGAGTGTCTTTCTTAAGCGTGTTGTGACAGCAATCAAAAGTTTCTTTTATAAATTACTTTTTATTCCTTTTATCTTTTTAAGTGAATAAACTCCATGTCCAAATTCCAATCGGAACAGAAAATACAAGCTTTTGTAAAATTGTATGCCATTCGTGCAATGAACGCACACGAAAAAGAATTTCCGAAATGAAAACAAATGTAAGTTATTTGTTCATTGATTATATTTGTCGGCGCAAACCAACAATCGAAAAATACAAGCTTGCATCTTTTATTTCCAAAGACAATAAATACATACCTCTACTAATGGGGCCACTCTAGCACCGACGGTTGGAAGACAAATACGTAAAAGTTCAAAGAGAACGAAAACACAAGCGACATTTAAATCACTTTGTCAGGCAAACAATTACTCCCAAGGATCAAAACTGATAAACAATAGTTGCAAGAAATGAGTTTGAACCAGCAGGAATACATTAAAAGAATAAATCTAAATGTACCGGAAATTGTTGTTGGGATTTTGCAATGAAACCGAATTTCGAGTTGTCCTTAATCCAACTTGTTCGGCTCTGCATGCTTTTTAGTCGAACAATAGTTAATTTCATCAAATAGTTTTGTCCGAAAATGTATGAATGTGCTGTGTCTTATGATTTCAAGAATTCGGAACGGTTTGTTTATTTAAAAAATATAAATAAATGCAAATTTTTTGAGTGGTTATTTATCCTAAAAAGTAGGCTTTTTCAGTATTTATTTTCAAAACTTATTATGAATTGTTTGTCTGTTTAAAAAATTGTTTAAATTGGCGAGTGGTGATAGGTTTAACGACACAATAGCAATACTGCAATGTTGCTCCAAACCAGGTGAAACTATAATGTAGACGTTTGAAAAAATGGAAAAAAGACAAAAATTAATTGATTAGAAGGGTCGAAAATAGAGAAGGATCGCTAGGGTGTCCTGGGGGTGAGTCGTACGTGATAATTTAAGACAATTAACCTCATGGGAAAGAAAAAATATCATATGGTTACCTCGGGTTAATGATTCCCTTATTTACCCAAAAGTGTGTGGTAGCCTAGTGGTCTCGCGGACGGCGTTGTGTTCGTCAGTTTGAGAGTTCGAGCCCTGACGCAACTAAAGAACCACCATATTGTGGGGTTGATGCACATTAAACTGTCGAGGTCCTAAGTCCTCTAATGGCGAGGTATAGAAGTTTAGAGAGGGAAGTGCAGCTTAGGTGTCGTTCTCATCACTTGACCGAGGTTTGTCGCCAATTTCTAAGGCAGGCCCTGGGGACATCTGCACGCAATAGTTATTTATTTTTATTAAGGAAAAATAAAGAGGGAAAATTAAAAAAATTCATAAATTTCACACTGTATCCAAAATTAAATCGATAAGGTGATCAAATAGAAATTCACATTCTTTTTTTTAAGTAACTGGTAATTAATTTTAACACATTCTTTTGATATATTTGAGCATCAGTGTTTTTTCCACTTATTATTTGTAATGTGCTCTTATAATATTTGTTTATTTCTTTTTATTTTTTCGCGTTGCTCTCTGAAATTAGTTGTGGTTTTTATTTAACGTGATAAAAGACACAAATATTCCATCTAAGCTTTATGTATTCCTCTTATTTTTCTATCTATAGGTTGGATTGATTCATGTGCACACGTGATGTTGATCTCTGCTTTCACGATACAATCGAGAAAAAGCAGCGATTACGATATAATTTCACACATACAATCAAAAATCAAATGAAAGTCTTAAATCTTTTGTCACTTTTTAATATGTAAAATATTAAAGCACATATTTGCAGAACTTTCTACAGACTTATTAGGGCACATAGGACCAAATTTGAAATTAGTGTTAGGGTACCTATTAATGTGCAATTTCTTCTTCCTCATCTCGGTCTACGGGTGAGATTCAAACGAATATATCGATGAGAGATGCACATAGTTCCTCTATATGCGTTTTTGGCATTGATGTCTTTAATGAGGGGTTTGCGCTTTGCAACACAGTTATAGAAGTCTTAAGTATTAAGTTGTGCTTGAAATAGAATCGTTTTGTCTGATGTTTAAATCTATTGTTATATTCTCAACTGTGGATTACCATTTTTGGCGAATGATTCGAGATATTTCTCACTGATCCTTGTCTAACAACTTCTTTTTCTGTCCACAGTTTCCAGTTTAGAAATAACACTATCAATATTCAGATACAGTGTCATAGTGTTTTTAGTATACTTTTACGCTTCTATTTGAGTACGTGTCTCTATTATTTTGCATATCATCTGTAGTAACTACGGAAAAAAAGATACTAAAAACAGATCTCATATTCTCTCTATATTTGGACAATACTGTGATCGCAGTACTGAGTTATCATGATCGCAAACACGTGGCAAACGTTATTTCAGTCGAGTCGTAAGTTCGAGTCCTGATTTCTCTTTAAACACCCATCGTGTAGCAATGGTAATGCATAAAATTCTGTCAGGCTCAAAATCGTTATGTTGGTGTGGAAGTTTGGAGTATGCTGTGCCAGTTCAAGTGTCGTCTTCGTCATTAAGCCGGTGTTCTAAATTACGAGATCCAACGCCAATAGTCATTGTGTTGCCTCTTAGTGTGATGTTATAAGCAATCAGTGTGGGCAATATTTAATAGATTTTAGCAGGATATCTGGATTTTTTTTATTATAAATCGAAAGTTATTTTTCGTGAACAATAATAATAACAATGATAAAAGACAGTGAATTTATTTTCTGGTACTATCGCTATTGTCCAAAAAGCTAGAAATTGTTATTTTCATAAGAAAAAAAATTGTTCCCCCTTTTTTCACTGATAGCCCATGCAGATAAATTTATTTTCAAACTCGAAAGAACTGAAGAATGTAATTTGACCTAATAAAAAGGATGTAGTTAAAAAGAATTAATACTGTATTCGATGATAAAAATTTTATAATTTTTTCTCATTTTCGAACAATACTTAAACAACAAGTTGAATGATATTTGAACACGGGGAACTTTTTATTATTTTTTTAACTTTACCATAATCCCTAGCAATTATTAGTCAAAAATGAACTGTTATTAGAATACTTTTCTTAACATATGAATCAATAACAAATCCTTTTGCAGTTTCTTTTTATTAACATTGTTGAAAGACAGTTGAGTTTTTAAAATCAATTTACTGCATTAAGAGTGAATTCTTTCTAAATTCAGGTAGCATTTTTCCACCTCGCTGCCTCACACACCCAAGAGATTTGTATATATCTTAACAATGTAGGTCGACAGAACCAAAATATTTATAATTTTCACGAAGCTGCTCGATCAACTATTTTTAAACTTAATTTTTAATATAAAAAAAGTTCGCTATAAATTTACATATTAGAACTGATTCTATATAGTAATTGAGATGTATTGTAATGTAGTTAAATATGTCAAATATTGTTTTATTGGATTTACGTATACTTTATTTATCTTTTATATCAGAATTAAAATTGTTTGATATTTTTGAAGTAATAATGATTCATGATTTTAAAACAACGTAGCTGATCCGTGATATGTTGCGCATGGCTAAAGTTTTTAATGTCTAGTTAACCTATTGAAGAAATAAATGAGAGTGATTTTTCCAATTTCATTCGCAGTTCTGGATATTGACTGATTGTACTTAAATTAATTAAATTTTCAAAAAACAAAGAAAGACGAAAGTAAAGAATGAAAAGAAAATAATGTGATAAATTTATTTCTCGTGTGTGAAACTACTTTTCAAGTGATTATATTTTTAAGTAAAGTTTATAATGGGATTCTCACGCATGTTTACCTTCAAATAACCTTATAGGATTCTATATGATGTCATTTGATTTGAGAACCTCGATTTGTGAATAAACTATGACTTATGCAAATTATCATTGATATATTGAAGTGTAGTCAGTAAGAGAGAGATTAAATAGCGATATTAGAAGTGTTTATTAGCAACGAAGACTTTGAAATGTGTAGGGAGAGCAGTTTGCGTTCACGATATTTAGTGGCAGAAGAATGAACGGCATTGGGTAGTGAGGTTGGAATTGGATCCAGAGTATTTGTTCCTGACTCTGATCCGTCTTTGAGGTTTTTATTGTAAGAAAAAATTTCTAATAATCTTTAGTTGAAAATGCGAGAAACTTTCGCTCTGCATTCGTAATATGAATATTGTTTTTTGATCATATTTAGGTAAGAATAAATGCAGTGCCAAAATTTGAGTATCTGTTTATTCAATTGACAATTTATTTGGTGATTTAATTTTTAGTATATTTTGGTGGCTGAAAACGAAATCAGTGCGTCATAAGTTATAAATATGTAGTATTGTTAGAAAACTATAAATCAGCATTAGTGATTTTTAACAATAGTATGTGTGTGTTTGTGTACATATATATATATATATATATATATATATATATATATATATATATATATACACTTTCAAAGTCATTACTTATTTAATACAAGTATGTCTAAATTTAATGAACAGGTATCGTTTTTTTTTCCACTTTTTTAAACATAACTTCATGTGAACATCATTAGTAATTATTAATCTGATTCTGCGCAAATGATTTAAGTAACTCATTTGCTTCTTTCAATGTTTTTTGTTATTATTATTTTTTTTATTTTTGAAAACTCATTTCGTAACATTATGAATGATAACAATAAAAAATCGTCTGCATGAACTAATTATTTGATATTTCTGAATTCCGAAGTGTACCTGAACATAATTCATACTTTTATTGCTTCACTTGAGACACAGGACAGTTACTGCTGGTTTCAGCAAGACGGAGCCACTCCACATACGTCAAACCTAACAATGAAAGTGCTTAAGGAATTCTTTGATGACCGTTTAATTTTTAATAGGCCTCTGACCACCAATGTCATTAGACATTACCCCATTAGATTTTGTTTTGTAGGGTTATCTCAAAGATAAGGATTTTCAGAGAAATCGTGCAAACATAGATGAATTACAACAAATCATAATCAACGAAGAAATCTCGTCAATAACACCAACAATGTTGCGAAGTGTGTCAAAAAGCTTGGTTCGACGTGTTTATGTTTGCATTCAAAATGGTTGCGAACATTTTCATCATGTGCTGTAAAAAATGAGAATATAAAAAAAATTTGAATTGAATTATGTTTTTCAAAAGTAAAATTATCACAGGATTAAATCACATTGGGCTTCTCCAATTTTTTTTTTTTTTTTTTTCTATTTTACCTCACAAATAAAGTTGTAACAGTCCAACAGTGTTGGAAATTGTCTCCCACACTTAAGGCTCCCATCTACCCGCCATTTTGATTTCGTTAACTTAATATTAATCCTATGGAATTTCGACTTTAATTTTCATATTTTTGCAATTTGATCTATTTGAAAGCAATAAAGTGCATCTGAAAAAGCAAAAAATAATGAATGCTTCTGTGGAATTATTTTTTCCTCTGATTTTTAAAAATACTTAAGAATATTTAAAATATTTTTAAAGACCAGAAAATTAACAAACAAATCATTAAAGTAGGGTTAAAAATATTTTTAAAAATCGGAGGAAAAAAATAATTCCACAAAAGTTTTCATTATTTTTTACTTTTTCAGATGCACTTTATTGTATTCAAATAGATCATATAGTAAAGATATGAGAATAAAAATCAAAATTCTATAGCATTAACAATAAGCTGACGAAATCAAATTTGGCGGGTAGATGGAAGCCTTAACCCTTTGAGGGGCACCGTTTGCACATAGCGAACGCATTTTCCCGCGTTTGAATATATTTCAAAAATCTTCTAATCTCTCTCTCAACTATTACTCTATTTCTCTATTAAACTCTTCGCAACTACTATTAATTCCTCCAATCTTCTGACCGCTATCTCATCCGTCTTATTCACTATTCCTCAGTATTTCTGTTCTAATTTTGATAAGACACTATTCATTCGCAAAATGAGGATTTCAAATCAGTTAACGTCATATGAAATCCCCAAGGGTTAGTTGAAGGGAAATGCACAAGAGAACCCGTTATAAGATATTGTAGCACTTTGAGTTCCTTGAATTTATTCCATTCGAGGAAAAGAAAAACTTTTTTGTTGCCATATTTAAAAATATATTAAAAGGTATTTAAAAAAACTGTGGCTACAATAATGATCTTGTTTATGAAGCTCCTATAATGTTAAATAAACTTATCTTATCATCAGGATTAAGCTAAGACATTTTAATAATTGGAAAAAATATTTGCATAGTTAAAATTGTGTTTCATTCATGTTACGCAGCATAGCAGAAAACGCCTGGAAGTTGACGTACCAGAGAATTCGAAGAGTATTCTTTTTTACTTACAAAGAGAATTCTTGGTGGCGCCACTTTAATTGATAAGCGCTGTTGGAGAAAATAAATACGGTAAAAAAAATATTTTAGTTTTAAGAAACTAATTGTTTGCTCAAACCAATAAATAATAAAAACTAATCATTTTCTCAGATAAATAAATTTAAAAAATTAGTTTTAAATTTAATAAAATGAGCGTAATTATGACAACATTCTCATTCTGAAAGTTATAAAATAATTAGTAATAAAATAAATTTTAATATAGTTCTTAGTTAAAACAAATTCTATACAAAAAAAATATTAATTATTTTTTTAGCTTTGTTTCGTAATTCCCACTACTTTAACCGCAGTCTCAAATACTTTTGATATGAAAATAAATACCATCCCTAGGGAGAAAGAGGACTTTTTGAACCACTAAAGAACATTAAAAAATGATGTTCATTCTTCGCCCGATTGAACAATTCAATCTTAACAGAGAGTGATCGCAAAAAAGAATAAACATAAATTCGTACTAATCGTATTAATGGCAACTTATGCAGATCTCAAAGCGATATTCATTCAGGAGGCGTGGTCTACAACTAAATAGGTCAATCACCTTGTTAATATCGCAAATGAAATAATGAAAGTGGGATAGTTAATTGGTGTGGGAAATACGCCAGAGTTCGGTAATAGCTTTATTGTTGGAGAGCCCTACTTGTTGGTGCGAAATTGAACATAAGAGAAACAAAGATTTATAATGAAAGTATTGCGGATATTTTTTGTATCCTTTGTACAAAAAACATCTTTGGGATTGTAAGGAAAAACGCGTTAGTTGGTCCTTGGCCTTTTTCGACCTTTTAAATAGAAATAGGGTGGGAAGTTCAAGACTTTCAATTCGTTTTCGAATCACATACAATCATTTGGGCCGAATTATATTTTCTTAGAAATATACCTTGATATATTGTTGAACAAATTAATCAGTTTGTGCTAGGAAACTCGGGTCTCTTTTGTAGTATGTTGTGGTATTGGGTTGAATGTAGTTTTGTGATACATGACTTTGAATGAGGAATAATTATTCGAGACATAAACGAATGCTGGTGATAATCCAGAAATTTAATTACAATTAGAGAATTCTTAATCTGTGGTTAAAAAATAGCTGAGAAAATTATTTCAAAATTAAATCAAAAGACCTTGAGGAAAATCTTCTGTTGTCCAGTTATTTTACATATAGACTGTTTTCTATATTGTTGTACCAAGAATTAAATTCTCCATTATAGAATTATTATTTTTTTAGTCAATTACTTATTACACTTTAACGTAACAAAAAGTTTTTCTTTGCAAGGTTCATATTTATTTAAAGGAAAGTAACGGTAAAAATTTACAAGGTTGAAATTTTGGAATTACTGCTTGAATTTTAATATCAAATTTTTGAATTTATAGTAAGTCTAATTAATTTCTTTTAGGAAAAGAAATTCCTTACACCTCTAATATGAAAAGTGAATTCAGTGTCAGAGATTACTAAAAAAAATTCTATTTTGCTTCTTAAAAATAATTTTTTTTTTCCTAATGATTTTTGATAAAATGAAACTCTTTTATGATATCGCTTGCATAAATAACTGAAATACATATTTCTTTTTTAAATACTTATACAAATAAAATATTTTTAACGTGTTGTCTTTTTAAAAAATCGCATCAACAAAAATACGTGGGTATAAAATAAAGGATACATGGTGTAAGTTCAAATTTTGGTCTTATAATACTTAATGGTTATAATAATTAGATTTAGTTTGCCTGAAGTGTATTTATATTTCTAAGGATTGTTTAATTTAATTCTGTATCGTCTGCTTTTATTTTAATATTTATATTATCTACTTTAATAATTTATTGTTTGCTATTATTTTTTTAATACTTAATTTAATAACTGGGGTTTTTTTCTGACACAATCGTCTGTTTTTTTCCTTTTTATTGTTAAAAGTGGCAACAGTTTTGTACTTTGGAATACTTTGCTTGTGAAAATAAAAAATACATTAGGAATTTGGAGGAATTTTTTTTTCCTAGTGGTAATTATAAATCTGTAGAGCTTGGGCCTCGAAAGTACGCTAAATTTACGCTAATTAATATTCATTTTCAATAATTCTACTTTTTCGAGAACTTCACAGGAAAAAAAAACGTTAACACATGTTAAAATTAAATTAGCAAAGCCAATTTCAATTTTTACTGAACTAATTTTTTTTTAATTTTTGCACTGTAAATGACGAAAAAAAAAATACGAAAATTTTTCGTGACAGAAAATGACGAATATATGGGCTAATATTAATCTTTTGTAAGAAATATCAATTGATTTTTTAATTATATAATAGTTATACCGTTTTAAAAATTTTAAACATAAAAAATGAGTGTCATATATAATAACCAAGCAATATAAATTACGATCGCGCGCGATCTATTAAAACAAATATAATCAGAACTGAAATTAAAAACCATATGATAATTCATAAAAATATTCACTTCCTTAAGAACGAAAAATATATTGCGTCTCATTTAGGATTTATATGTACATTAATTTTAATAAATGCCATTCAAAACACAAAAAACAATAAGCGTGAAGGATACTCATACGAATTGACCAAAATTCATAGACAATAGAGGAAGATTGAAATCGCAGATGTCAACGCATTGTTAAATTCTTATTTACAACAAAACGCTTATCTATGATCTGCAGTAAAAATGATGAACTGGGAGAAAAAAGATAACATCTCGGAAGAGTACTAATAAGAGAAATTTCCCTAAGTAATCGGGCCCCTTTCTCTCGGAATTCATCTCTGGGAAAAGGTGGGTAGAAAAATGTGGAAAATAAAAAACATGAAGGTATGTTTATCAAGATTTATTTTTTACATGAAAATTACTCTATAAAAAGGAAACATCGTTTGGAATTTAAAAATTTTAAAACAAATAATTTTAGAAGAGAAATCTTTTTTCTAACGATATATATATATATATATATATATACGATGTGTGGACACACTAAATAACGAGACTGACGCCACTGCAGAAGAAGTAAGCATGTGTCAAACGGCAGCCACCAACAGCTGTTTAGCGTGAAGCCTTCTTTTTCGAATGCAGCGTCTCTCGTTTCTGTAAACAAATCCGTACCGCAGTAGCCTACGTTTGCATTATAATTTTTTTTTTGCTGGAAAAATGATACGCGTAACAATAGAGCAACGAATTGTTGAGAAATGTCACACGAAACTTGGAAAAACCGCTAATGAAACTTATAAGCTTACAAGTCAAATGATTCGTATATATATATAGAGAGAGAGAAGAAACTTCGATCACAGATCAGAACTGAATAGAACGAATAGCATATTACTCAATGAGAAAACCCTTCATTTGGTGCATTCATTAAATTTATTGAAAACAACTAGATTTAAAATCAACGGTTACATAACTGAAATTGAAATTAATGTAAAGGGTTGTCTTAAAGAGAAAGAAATTGCCCTTTCCTCCCGAATAAAGAGGTAACTCTTTTAATATTAAAGTGGGCATTGAACCTCTACAGGTCTTTCAACTGTAAATTCAAAAAAGGCTTATGCAGGACCATCAAAAATTAAACTTCTCTGCCCCATGATTTTGGAAACCACGTATTAATATAATTCTGAGCTTTCGGAGAAGTTTAAAGCAGCACATAGGTCCAAAAGACTTTTAATTGTAATAAGTTATGTTCTCCTTCTCAGGACAATCCAAGACCCAATACAGCTGTGCAACGCAAAAAAATTGAAGGAGTGCAACTGGACAACACTCGAACATCCTCCCTAGAATACTACGTCCCGTGTGGTGACCGGGGATGCAGAATAGTACCACTGTAGCTCATGCGTGTCGTAAGAGGCGACTCAAATGGGTACCCAGCGTCTGGGGGTATAGCCGGGCACCCTGCCCTTGGGGATTATATCAGAGGACCTCAGGGACTTACCTTCTTCAGGTAAGTACGGGCATCATGACCCTGAGGCACCTTAGTGATCTTTTTCTTTCCCATGGGGTTTACTGTCTTTGGTAAACATGGGTGACGCACTCCCGGGATACCCTTGCGATCCTTCTCTATTTTCGACCCTCCTTCTTGTCAACCACTTTCTATCTTTTTTTTCAACTTCACGTCTAGACTACAGTTTAATCTTGTTTGGCGCAGCATAGCCATATCTGGCTCTTGCGCCAATAAATCTTACATTCACTCACTCACTCACCCTAGAATCTATACTTGAATGTAGGCGAATGAATTCCGTACACGTACGATTTCTTTTTGTCATCCCAATACGTTGAAAAAAATATTTAAATATTAAAGGAGGATAAGTTGAAAGACTGCTCTGATGTAATGTTGGTAAATAGAATTTCAGAAAAAATCTTTTATCTTGTTAATATTTGATCCATGTTCTCGTGTCTCGTACAATTTAACATACATAGCATTAGATATTTACTATAATCAATGCAATGCATCAATGTTAAAAACTATTTGAAATAAGAAACATAATTTTTTGAAGAATTTAAAATGATTATTAGTTCTATTTATTAATATCACTGTATGACATTAAATTTATGTTAATTACTTTCAAAATAAACTCTAGTTAACTTTGTTATTTTTAATGTATCATTCCATAAATGTCTAAACCTAAACTAGTAAGGAAAATCACGATATTCTCATTCAGTTGATAAAACTTTTTCTTCACCTTAATTTTATGATTATTAAAGGAAAGACGCAGAAGGTTATCTTCTGCAGCAAACGCTAATGAAAGGCCAATGGACTCAATAAATGATGTTTATGAAACAACTTCATCGATTATTTAAACTGGAAGTACTTTGAGAAGGAAAACGGAATTTAAATATAAATGAAAAGATTTCGTTTTGTGATCTCTTAGGAAATTTATTCACCCTCTTCATTTGATTTTTTCATTGTTTTCTTAAGATTGTATGTCCATTCTGTTATTCTTTACTTATATTGTTTCTTGAATGTGGAACAGATTAAAGGGGTGATAATATTAAGTTAAAAGTGTTTTATTTTCTAAACATTGTGAGATAGTTTTAACTATCTTATTATTTCAGTACTTTCTATAATAGTTTTTCTACAGTTTGTGATGGTGGGCTGTTCGCGATTTTCTCCTCATTAACCTCGGAGATTTTTTTATAGTAATTTGATTTGCATGAAATTACAATTTCTTCCCAACCAAAATTAAACAAGATTAGATAATTTAAATGAAGATAGAGAAGTGAAGCGCATTGAATTAGAAACAGCGATGAAATAAATAAAATTGAAATGAAAGAAAGAGGAGAGAGATAGAGGATAACGACAGACTGATATTTATTAGTAAATTGGGTTGAAATATATTAACGATTCTTTTGGATTAAAAGGATTCTCGGTATACGATCCGAAGCTATTGTTGGTGAGAATTGTTGGAATCATATAGAGTTATTTGGTAAGCTAAAACTTCATTTTTAAATCATAATCTGAGATTGGAGAGTTAAGTGGGATTCGAGAGGGAGAGCAGCTTTATCTATTCTCTTCAATGATAAATAAAATATTTTATTGCTTTTACGTATCTTCAGTTGGAGTTTGGTAAATATTAAATGTGCAAAATAGAAGGAGAAAAATGGCAGTAGAAATAATTAATGAAGAAAGGGTGTTATCAGTTGAGCAGAATGCATTAAATAAATAAACACTGATTTATTATTTATGACAATTTATTTCTAAATGAATTACCGTAATTAGATCATATTTATTCAAGTAAAAAATTAATCTTGTTGAACTGTGTTGTTGTTGCTAGACCTCATAGACCGTCAGAGCTAGTCTAAGTACATTATATAAGCATTCGGGGAAAAAATTCAAAACCTTTAATGAATGGGTTATCCTATTAGACGATCTTGTTTGGAGAGCTTTAAGCAATCGGGAATATAGTTAGAAGTTCGGTTATTACAATACTTGGTGCAGAGTGGTAAAGGCTTAGTCCCATTGGTTTAAGCCAAAGCCCTAAAGAAGCGAGTCAAAGTGGTTTGCTCCCGTCTACCAGTCTGAAAGATCAGGGAACCTCAAGCACTTAATGTCAGGGGATCTTTTTGCACATTACATTTGCTAAGCTAAATAGAACTAATGGTAAGATGCTAGTTGTTCTCTAGAATTATTATTATTCATAACAATTTCCGTGGGCACGTTCTGGACACGTGTGGATTGGCTGCAACGGAAATAATAATTTAAGGTATTGATCCGAAGACGTCTCGATTAGGGACGGAAATAACACCTGCCGCGATGAGAGATGATGTAACTATGTTATGAGTTTTCAGGAGCTCTAACTTCTGTAATGTCTAATATTGGTCATAACTCAAAGTTTATGTGTCTCAAAAATGTTGTTTGGACTTTCTAAAAAAACACAGTTGCATTTTAACCGACTTCTTTGTCGATAATGAGAGGGACCACAAGCGAAAATAATTATTCTTTACAAGCGGATCCTGAAATTTCATATGATTTTACAGCCTTACGAATTAAAAGTTGTTTCAATTTTATATTTTGTAGCATACATCTTTTTTGAAAAATATCGTATCAAATAGCTTAAAAATTCAACTTAAAAAGAAATTTTATCTTATACGAAAGTTTTATGTAAAAAAAAATATTAGAATTAAATTATTTCAATGCATTAATAGGATTCAATTTTGTGGAAAATTTTGGTAAGTGTTCTTGTAATTTTGTTTGTAATAATACCGAAGATAATAAATCACAGCACAACTTTTCAAAACAAAAGTTATTTCCATTTTTTGAAAAAAAATTTAAATTAATTATTTTGAAATGTTGTGACGATATTAAAAAGTATTTGCACGAAAATACAATTAAAAACATTTCACTGAATTTTAAGATGTATATTAGCATAGAAAACTGTATGGATAAATGTGCGAATAAGAAATTATTATATTTGCAATCCTAATAAAAAAAATTCTTACATTTTTACTAGACAATAGGACAATGCATGCTGTGTTATTTTTTAACTATCCTCTTCCTAGTGTATTTTTACTTTTCAATAAAATAAGGTAGAACTATTTCATTAAAAAATGGAATTTGGAATGTGTAAGTCAAGTTTTTAAAATTGTTTCATAAGCAGTTTATATAACTATAAAAAGAATTTAACTGTTTTTTTATATTCTTTACATGTGGAAAAATATAAAGAATATAAAAACGATTGAAAAGAATGCAACAATTAGAAATATTCAATTACATTTTCCTATAAATCAAAATGTAACTGATTTTTACAATTTTACTTGAAAGTATATTGATGATTTAACTAATCAGGAATTAAAAATATGTGCTTTATTCTTTTCATACGTAATATAAAATTAATGTTTGGTAAAAAAAATTAATTTAAATTTATTACTTATATTTGAAATATTTACTGAAGCTATAAATATTAGAATAAAAGTATTTGTATTTTTATTTAACTGGATGACTCTAAAATTCTGGTTTTTGTAAAATTTCTATCCGAGCCTGTCTACAGAAACTAATTAATCGTTAAAAGGTCAAAGTATATTTTAAAATGATTTTTTAAGAATTAGAAATTTCAGAAATTTTCTCTTATAACATTCATTTTCATCTTCGATAAAACTTTCGATACATGTGTAAATTCCCGTTTACCGTTTTCGCCAAACTATGCACACTTTGTTACTTCATAGTAAAGTATTGAAAAAAGTAAAATATACTGTCTTTAATTAAAACATACCATTAAGTATTAAATTATTCTTGCATCTAACGCTTAAAATTTGAAAAGATATATTTTAATGACTACAATTTTATCAAAAATTTGAGTAAAATTGCTCAAACTTTCCCAGTCTACGGGATTTTATATATCTACCAATTTTTCTTATTTTTGTTAAAACCTGGATAAAATATCTTTCTTCTTTTTTCATTTCATCATTTAATAAAGTCTTTCATCTACTTGCTTCTAAAACGCTATTAACGTCATGGAATGTAACAGATGAAATACTATTAAAACTGCACAACAAACAACATTTTACCGAGTCCTGACTTTATATTCCTGCCACTTCCTCAAACTAAACAAAACAATGAAAATCCGTCATCACGGTGTGAAATAATTCATTTAACTATGTCAAAAATCCAGGCATGAAGTAAGCATTTATTATAAAATTAGTTACTAACCAATCCTAATCTTCATGCCATAATCAACAATAAAATTTCCGAATTACTTGCAAGATACACCTAAACCTAGACTAAAAGATTTATATGATAGAATGCACAGTAGTAGGAAAATTATGATCCAATACTTAACTCAGATCTTAATCTGAATACCATGAACTTTTACGATTGTAAAAAAAAATTAGACGTTTGCTTTTCAAATCACGTTAAGTGCAACGGGTATTTGCCTTCTGATAACTGAACGTGATTTACAAGTCTTAATGTGCCCAAAGCACTGCTGAGAGCTTTCGTCTCTTAATTATTTGCTGCTATCGTTCCTCATCCATAGATGTACGCTATTTTTTGAATATTTGTGATTGGAGACAGTCTGGTTCGCTTTTGGCAAGTAGAATGACCGCATGGAACTGGTTTGTGTTGCTAATGCGTTGTTTGAGCTTCAGGGAGGTACAAGTGAAAGCAGAGCATATTGCCACCTGCTTCGGGAATTGATAGCCTTTCGATGCGTTAGCGGTCACATTTTTTCCTCCTTCTGCTAAAATGGTCTTAATTTGTTGGCTTACATCTTAATGGCAGATGGAGTTAGAATTCGTGCTCTTTAAATGATTCTTTTTTTTTTTCTGTTCTCTAAAATGATGTTTCCTCTTTCAATCAGTAGAAATAAAAGAAAGTATTTTAGTAGAGTTATTGAAGTATGAGAGTGACCGCGTAACTAAAATTGCTACTGTTCAGGAAAGATTAATTCGTAATTTTTTTTTGTGAATATATATGTAATAAATATATTTCACTTGAGATATATATTTAATTTAATCATTTATCACGCTTTTATTTTAATATCTGAATAGAATATTTTCAACAGCTTTAACAATTTATTGTCTACTTTAATATCTTATCATTTGTTTTAACTTTAACATGCATTAATATGTAAAGATTTATCTCACTTTGTGGCAACAATAATAACATTTCTCTTGATATATATTAATTTTAATAATTTATCACGCTTTAATTTTAATACCTGAGCAGAATATTATCGATAACTTTAATAATTTACTGACTACTTTGTTTTTTTTTTTCTTTTTTCATTTACTTTAAATTTAATATCTAAATTTTAATTTCTTTTTTTTTTCGTCACAGAATCGTTTGTTTTGATTAACTTTGTTGCAAGAATTATCATCATTTTTGTATCGTAGAATGTTTTTGCAGGATAATTAAAGTATTCTAAAATAATAGTAAGAATAAGGAACATGTTTCTTGATTGCTGTCCTGAATTTTTTTTTTAATTAGATACTTTTATTTATTTATTTTTTTTTTCGTAAATAATCTCCTTCGTAGTTTCAATTATATGTAAATATCTAAATTAACTTACGGGTTTTTAATAAAAAAAACACTTCGTTTGAATTTGAAATTTGATATTCATTTGTTGGCTTCCATTTATAAGTTTTCTCTAAGGAAATAGAAGAAATTTGGTGATTTTTCTTTGAAGATTTTTCAAAGATTTAACACAAGACTCAACAAATTGTATAATATAAGGCATTATAAAAGGATAAATTTTGTACAGATATTTAAGCTTGGTTACATTATATTTTAGTACTTCATTACAAATTACTGCTTTTTATGTCCGATGTTATCATCCATAGAGCTGAATCTTCTGAAACTTGGGATTTCACATATATTAAGTACTCTCTGATTAGTTTTGATGATAATTCCTTTACATAAATTCGTGATATATAGCCCACAAGACTCGATATATTTGAAAGGGGCCCCACTAAGATAAAACAACTTTTTTTTATTTTAGGGAATCACATTTGATGAGATGACCTCTAATAAAGTTTAATTTAGAAAATTCAATACTTTTTGACTATTCGCATTCCTAATTTCTATATCTAATATCATTGTCGTGCTATGATGTTCATCCGAGTATATACGCGACAATAATCAACCCACGTGAGCGCATACTACACTAGAGGATTTACATTCTAACTGTCATTTGGCTTACCTGAATTTCTTATCTCCCACTTCTGTGCATTTCTTAGTTAATCGTAATGGTTCCTCTGCGGATAAAAAGGAAGTACTGGATTTCTTCAGAAGTATGGTAAGGCGAAAATTGAATTTTCTGAAATTGTACTACCTTAATAGTCACGTAGATTTTTTTTTGTCGCAAAAGTTCTTGTTTCTCATAAAATGCTTCTTTTTATCAATGGTTTTGATCAAATCAGCATTTGTGAACCTTAAAAATGCACAAAAATGTGCTGATTCATTCGCAATTTCGTAAACACATTGATGACATTTTTTTTTTCTTTGAGGGGAGATTAATTAAAAAGTACCGAAATTTCTATCACTTATACTTCAAAACGTATATTTGCTTGCAAAAAAAAAACAAAAAAATAGCTGCGTCCGAACCACCATAATTTCTTTCTATATTTTCGAACTAGGCGACTTCACAAAGCGTCAGAATGAAGTATAGGGTTTCACCTCCTTTCTGCTGTCTAAACGCGGATGTCAGTATACATTGTAATGTCACCGAGTTAAAAATAGAACTGGAAACTTATAATTATTTTAGGTGAGGCTGTCTGGCAGAAACCATTGTTTCATTGAATTTTCTTTCATTGTATAATACCTCATATTGGTAAATAAAAGCAATGAAATTGAAAGGAAGTATAAACATAAATCAAAATTTATTTAGAGAAATTTGGACTTGATCAAAAGAGGGCGAGTTCTTTCTCATTTAAAATTGGCTTTTAGTGAAAGGGAAATATACTATCAATATAATAAATCACAAAGATATTATTTTCGAATCGACAAATCGCCCAAAAGTTCATTTGAAGTCTCAAAATGTCATTGGATGACAAAATAATTTAACAGATATAAAGACAAAAATGTTTTTGCAACAAATTTCTGGCCACATTTTTTAACTCGTGTTTCTTTGATTTTGTATCTTACATTACATTGGTTGATTACTTGTTGATTAATGTTGCACTAAAAAGCAACAAGAGGGCTGTTGGCGACGGATTACATAATTTTAAACCACAGTCAAATGACGAGGACGACACAAACCTGAGCTGATATCTCCCTCTCCAAACTTCCACACCCCGCCACAGGAACTTGAAGCTTTGATAGATTTAACATGAATTAGTTCCACTACATACATAGAGGGACTCTTGAGGAATATAGTAAATTTGATTCATGTAATTTTCCAAATGTTATAATGCGTGGTTGTACGCTCTTTAATTTAACAAATTTTATATAACATGTAACAGCTCAAATTGTAACAAATTGTTCATATTAGTATATGAAAAATTATCATCAGTTCAATAGCTAAGATCAGGGTTTCCAAATTGTTTGATGGAAAAATTACATAAGTACTTGAAAAATGTTAGGTGGTCAGAATAAAAAAAACTTTCTCCCCCTTTTATTTCCCTGTAAGTGTATTATAACATACTAAGAAATGAATAAAAGCAAAAGTTTTCATTTAAAAGAAATTGAAAGAATTCAAATATATCAAACAAACGCAACAATAATTATATATGGGTCACGCTGAGTGTTTTGTAAGAAAACAGACATGAGAATATATAAAACCTTCTTATTTTTTATTTTTCGTATCCGACTTCAAAAAAATTACTTCAAGGATCAGTGTCTTATCAACCATATTCCAAAAATGCCAGAGATATTAAAAGACGCTAATGTGAAGCATTTGACGCTGCTCTGTTGATCTTTTATAATTCTTCCCTCAAGTTCAAAGATCCTATGTTTGAGGAAATCTTTCAAATGGTTAAGCTTAGTTTAGTTGTTTTTATTAACGTCGCACTAGAAGCAACACGAAGGCTATTGGCGACGGACCTCGTAATTTTAAACCTTGGTCAAGTGACGAGGACGACACCTGAGCTGGCACCCCCTCTCCTAACAACCCCACCACACCAACGGGAGGACTTTGGACCCTGACAAATTTAACGTGCATCAGCCCCGGCTACACGGCGGGTCTTTGGCGGCAAAGGATCCAACCCGCAAATGAACGAAATTCGCCGGCCACGTATCCGAAACCTTGACCACTAGGCTACCGCGGCCACTCAAATGATTGAGCATCTATCTATCTTTACTGTGAATGTTTGTCAACGTCGCACTGAGAAGCTACACGAGCACTCGTAATTCTGGACCACAGTCAAGGAGGACGACACCTCTCTCTCCCAACTTCAACACCACGTCCACGGCATCAGCCTCGTGACACGGCGGATCTTCAGTGGCATCAGGGCTCGAATGCACGACTCGAGGAAAAGAACGTTAGCTGTGAGTTCTCGACCATGATCACTCGGCTACCGTGGCCACTGTAAATCTTGAGCTTTGTTTTGATTTAATATGCTTCATTTTGGTGAATGTCTGTTAGCAAATACATAGGTGCTTCTGAATATGGGAAAATGATTTTCTTTACAAAATTCTTATTATTTCTATAATCAGTTTCGTGAGCGATAAAGAATAGATTCAATAAAATTTTCATTTTGGAATAACGATTTTAGTTTCGAAAGTATTGTTACTCTAATTGCATTCTTAAAGAGATTTTGAAACAAAATAAAGATTTTTCATGTTTGTAAAAAATCATTACAGCGATTGTTTAGTTAATTTTCTGAATAATTTCGTTAACGTTAAGTTTGAGATATACATGCATGAGAAATAACATGTCAAAAACATTAACTTATTCGACGCACAAATGAGCGATGGTGGCTTATCCAGCACAACATTCTAAAAATTTTTTCAACATATTAATAAAAGAGTACTTCAAATAATTTTATTCCGAGAAACCGTGGTTTGGGAGCCCCTGATGTAGAGATAATTAGATTGTTTCATCAAGGAGCAGATACTTTTTCATGTATTTTAAAATGTCTAAAATTATGTTTCCTAGAAAAACGGGCCGTTATCTGGCTGTTACAATATTGGGGGGGGAGGGGAACGTAATTAATCTGTTTTGTCTAGTCTTTATTATACATGGAAAACCATAGCTTCCCACTTATTTACGTTCCGCTCGCATTTAGCACTCTTCAGGAAACCACACCTAATTTACATAGACAATGTTTTAGCATCAGCCACCGCAATATTGTGACCACCAAATAACGGCTCCGCTTTCTTAATAAACCATAGATTAACGTCGCAATTAGAAGCTACACAAGGGTGACAGATCTTATTATTTTGAGCTTGGCCAAATGACGAGGATGACACTTGGTTTGGAATTCCATTCTCCTTACTACCACACCATCCCAACATGAAGTATTTGAATGTTGGCAAATTTAGCTAACATCAACACCACTGCGTGACGGGTCTTATTTCTAACAGGACTCGCACCCGCATTTCGAATGAAATAACACCGAACATGACTCCTCTGCTACCACGGCCTCTTTTTAAAAGTCGAAACTGATATTGAAGTAAATATTATGTATAGAAGCTTATAATGATATGAAATTGTAAATTAAGTAAACTTAAAAGGAAGTTAAAAATTTGTATGAAAGGTTTGTACAAGAGGCAAAATACTTTTTCCCATATTCATAGTTAAACTGATACATATTTCATCATGTCAGCAGCTCAAAAATTCAATGAATATGTACATAATCCGTTCTTTTGAATGATAAAAATGCTTTAAATTCTTTTCGTGAAGCTGATCACTTTCTTTTTTCCCGCAGTTTTAAGCAGATTAAAATGATTCTAATAATATATTGATTTTTATAACTCAAGCAGACGAAACATTATATACAGATAAAATTTAAAAATACGATCGTTGTACACACGGATACACAAACTCAAAATGATTTGATGAAACATTGATAACTCATTCAATTCGGTCTGTGAGAGAAATATTTACTATGATCATCCGTTCATTGCTTTTAAGCCGATGGTCTTGTGATAGCAGTGATTGATACAAATCCATTCATTGAAAACAGCGGAACAAATCCATATATCTTATTAACGTCTAAAACCTTCTCAAAATTAGGTTCAGAGACCTTCAAACGATCACGAAAATCTTTAAAAATATTTTTTTTTACATCTACTTAAAATAAAATTTTTATCACTTAGTAAAAATATGCTTCATATTTTTGTGGACTTGCACATTTAAATTTGCTTATGTGTTGTAATTAAATTGCTATCCTTATTATTCATTTTCGATTAATTATGTTTTATTCTGGTTTTAAAGGAATTTCAATATATGTAAAAAAATTCAGTTTTCTTTTCATAATAAATTCAGAGTTGCTTATATAAATGTGTATCATATACATTCTGGTTCTGTGTTAAAATGAGATTATGAATTAAATCCCCGGTGGTGATTAATCAGTCATTAATTACCGGTTATTTTGATTTCGTGGATGTACTCGTAATGTTAATCTTATGGAATTTCTACTACCATCATCCAATCTTTATTATTTTATTTATTCGAATGCAAAAAAATACGTCCGAAAGAACAAAATATATATAAAGGTTTCTACGGAATTACATTTTTTCCTCGATTTCTTAGAATATTTTAGAATACTTTTAAAAACCGGAAAACGCACAAATGAATCACTAAAATAAGGGTAAAAATATTTTTAAAATCGGGTAATAAATGTAATTCCGCAGAAACAATTATTTTTTTTTTTTGCTCTTTCAGATGCTTTCTTTTGCATTCAAATAAATAAAATAGAAAGATTTGACGACTGCAATATGTGTGAGTGTGTGTGTATGTGTGTGAGTAGAAATTCCGTAGGATTAGCATTACGTTTACGAAATCAAAATGGCCGGTATATGGAAACCTTAGTTATTTATTCCTATTCCTGATAATGAAATACTGGGCCCATAAGTTAAAATAAAAATTTCCGTAATTCCTTTCCATTATTTATTTCTATCCGTTTTGATTCGCTTTTCTAATTTTCAGCGTTAACGAACGAAAAGAATCTGCAGTTCCAATTTTTGTCAAAATCAGCAACGGTGTACATAAAAATAACTTTTGCATTTTGTATCAGAATAAGCTATCCACAAAATTATAATTAAGTCATTGTCTGAAAGTCATTCGGGAGTCCCATGCTGTGTTTTAATCTATTAAGGATCCCTAATTTTCCACTGAAGGGAGCCGGAACACAGTAAGACTTTTCTTTCATCTCAGAAGTGTCTTATTATAAAATGTCACAACTCGTCACAACTCTTAGTTTCTTTCTTTTTCTGTAATTTAATTTGAGAGAATAGAGCGAAATAGAATGTTCATAAATATATCTTAAAGAATGTGTCGAAACGAGTTTAGTAAAATTAGACGTAAATTGTTTATTCTTCCCATAAATGTGTATACTTCAGCTTGGGCTCTTTTTTGTTTGTTTTTCTTTTTGTACGCAAGAGTATTAAAATCTACTCGGAATAAACTTATTAATTATATAATTTTAACTAATTCGATACAGTCTTTGTTATCACAGATGTTTGGATCATAGTTTACTTATATAAATTCGAAGTTTTCAGTTTTAAAACACTTCCATAAGTAAATTAATCGTTTATGCAATTTTTCTTCAATCTTCTTATAAAGTGAGCGCGGTAACCGAGTGATCATGGTCGCGAACTCACGGCCGGCGTTGCTTCCGTCGAGTTGTGAATTCGAGTCCTGACGCCATTAAACCTACCGTATAGTCGGGCCGATGCAAGTTATATTTGGTCAAGGTCCTAAATCCCCTCGTTTGTATGATGTGGAAGTTTGGAGAAGGAGGTGTCCGCTCAGATCTCGTCCTCGTCATTTGACAGAGATTCAAAATTACGAGGTCCGTCGTTTCTTTAACTTTAATAACTTTCGCATTGCTTCTCAGTGTGACGCTAATAAACACAATCAATCAATCTTCTATAAAAATTTTAATACCAGTCTTTGTTTGAGAATAATAATTCTTATTAAAAGCTACAGCGTCCTTAAATTATTGCGTTAATATTTAAAAAAAACATTATATGAACTTACTTATCATTATTAGGGAACTTAAATGTCTTCGGGAAGGAAAAATGAACCTATTTTATACCAAACTGAAATAATCCTCACTTTTTAAAAATTAAAAGCAAAATTGAAGTCACATTTCAACATTGAGATATTTATGTACTCATGTATCTGTTCTTGTTAAGAAAATAACATTGTATACAATAATTATGTATGTGAGCAATTAAGAATCAACAACTGTATATATATTTGTAGGTCGTGTACTTACCTATAGGTGCTTAACATCCCCTTGGCCTTAATAACTATGCAGATTACTTAAAAACGTAATATTCTGTACTGTAAACTGAACATAATTATAATTTTAAAATTTAAATTTAATGATTCAAAATTTCGTTAATTTTGATACAAATATTAATACTCGAAACAAATTAATAATAAAATGCAACACTCGAAATCCGCGAATGTCTTATTAAAAAAAATATTACGTTCAATGCTAATAAATACCCTCGTTTTATAATGCGAAGAACATCAGTACTACAGATAATGTACATTTTGCGGGAAAACAATCAGAATCCTACAAAAAAAAACCACTTTGAGAAAACAGCAAATACGTATATTTTTCTCTACTGTAAGGCACACGTTTGTTTTCAGTTTTAGAATTTAATTTTCTAATGTTCTGCTTATCAAATTTTCAAAAATAATGCATCTATGGAATCCACAAATAGCCTTCAATTTTATAACACCAAAATAAAAAGAAATGCAAAATGTGAAATATTACAAGGTTCCAGATACCTTAACGCTCCCGTCAACCGGTCATTTGGATTTCGTGGACGTAATGTTAATCCTATGGAATTTCTACTACCGTTCTCAAATGTATACTATTTTATCTATTTAACTGTAAAAAAGTGTATCCAAGAAAGCAAAACATAACGCAGGTAACTGCGGGGTTACATTTTATCCCAGATTTTTGAAAATATTTTAGAATATTTTTAAAGACTGAAAAATCCACAAACGAATCATTTTTAATGATAAATTTTTTTTAAAAAATCGAAAAGAAAATTTGATTCATCAGTAACCGTTATTTTTTGCTCTTTTGAGTAAATTTTTTTGCATTCAAATAGATCAAATAGTAAAGATTGAGGGCAGTAGAAGACGTCCACGAATTAACATTACGTCCACGAAATCAAAATGACCGGTAAACGGAAGCCTTAAGCAAGTAAAAGAGATATATAAAATAGATTGATTAACTAGTTTTATTAATGTCACACTAAAAGCAAAAAAGAGGGCCATTGATGACCAACCTTATATTTTTGAACCTCGGTCAAGCGACGTGGCACCTCTTCTCCTAACTTCTACACCATACCAATGGCAGGATTTTAAGTCTCGACAGATTTAAAGTGCATCAGCCCCAGCTACACGGCGGTAATTTATGTATGTTTCTTTAAAAAATCAAAGATGTATATATTTCGCAAAAGTAGAATTAATAATTAAACTCGCCACATTTTAAAACTAATATATCCACAAGTAACATTTAATCCAAAAAAATATTTTAATTTTCAGTGTCTTTATTTTAGTTCGATTTTCATTTTTTTTAGCATCCATATCAGAAAATCGACAGCAGACTACAAACATATTTAGATCTGATTTTTGTAATCTATCCTGGCAAGAAAAGTCAATTTAATTTTAAAAATATCACACTCAATGCATTACATTTCCGTTCCGAAAAAGGCTGCATGATTTAATTATTTTCTTTTATTAAAATGTTAATCTAAACCATCTTGTACCTTTTCACAATCCTTTTCCATGCATGGAAAATATATTGTATTTACACTTTTTGAAGAGTATAAGGGTTTTGCTGTTTACCATTTCTTGAAAAATCTCAAGCTTGAATTTATAACTTTTTTTGTATTCTCAAAAAAAATTTATTTTATTATCTTCAAATTATAGCAACAATTCAATGGATTCCTTTTTTTAATGTCACCGGGGGTCTCAATACAATTCTTTTATATATATATTTAATATCAATTTAATTATATAGTTTTAAAAATTAAATCTATGCACATTTACTCCTATAATGGGGGGAGAAAGATAGATATTTCATACATTAGTGTAATTACTTACAAATGTTACTCAAATTGTATTGTAACAAAACTTTATCGCGACTGTGATGTATATTGTTAGCCAAAAGTTACAATCACCAGCTATGAGAGAAACAGTTTTATGTCCGTTTAATTAACATAAAACGAACAATATATTCTCTGCTCATTCTCTCTCTCTCTCTCTCTCACACACACACACACACAAATACACAAGCTTTTCTGTTTCCTATCACAATGACGCCGATTGGAAATTGGAAATTGAGGGGGTATAAGGGAGGGTAGATACACACAAATACACAAAATTTATAAATTAAACATCAAAATGGTAATTTTTCGTGGCCTTCTGAGTGAATTTGGACAGAGAAGAATGTGTGGACAGTTTATACCAACTTTATCTTGGTTTAGTTTTAATATCAGTAAGTTTTTTTTGAAATTTTGTTTTATGCTATACAAAATATCTTAAACAAAGGAACAATATTATACATGTATTGCGATTAAATAATTCGAGAAATCAGAAATGATCAGTGATAATATCGTTAAAAATGTATGGCCACCAAAAAATAATAATTTGTCAAAAATCAACTATTGAGTTTGTTCAAGGCCCTATTTTATACACTATTACACTATAAAATAGGTAAGGGAAATAAATAATGTTACAGATTGCTTGCGCTAAATAACATTTAATTAGATGCTCAAAGCAATAGAATTACTTATTTTGTAGAAAGAAAGACATACAATGTAAAATAAATTTCTCCGAGTTGTATATTTAGTCTCTCTGTTTTAAAACAACGTTAAATCTCTTTGTTTTCGCCTGGCATAGAATTCCACTCTCATTCATTCACCTAGACATCCCATCCTTACAACACATGCTGCGCCTGCTGACGAAACGGTTAGTTGTGACGGACGAGTCTTAACTATGCCGCGAAGCATTGTATTTCATTTTGGGCATATTTCTGCGAAGTCAATTTTCTTAATAATTGAAAAAAAGGAAACATAATTAGAGATAAGGCAACATGGTTTATAAAAATGTTTCATATATAATTCCTAGGTTTTTGCTAGCTGAAATGGAAAAAAAAAAATTCCAAGAAAAAGTGGGGAGCTCAGCCTCTCTCCACTAGTCGCCATCACTGTCGAGTAACACTAGAATGATGTTCATTTAAACCAAAATAATCAAACTTAATATGAATTTTTAAATTTTTCCTTCCGACTTTTGTCTCATTTGAAAAGATTTCATAGCGAGCCGGTACAAAAATTCCAACAGAAGAAATTGCGTAGTTTTGAATCGAGATTTTTTTTGTGTGTGGAAATTTAGCCAAGTGTGTTAGCTCAGGAAAAAGCGGTAAATTGTCAATAAAACTCCAGGAAGCATTCATCACAAAATTTCTTCCCGTTTTGAGAATCTTTTACAGTAAAAAGATTGCTTGATTTATCTCATTCGCACGAAAAATACATTCAAAATACATGTCTTATCAAATAAAATTAAACAATATACTGTACAAGAGAGAGCGTCTGTGGGCAATGACATTTTCATATAATAACATTTGCGTACATATGTAATCAGGTGACACTTGCATACGGTAACATCGTAAAGTATAAATTATTACTATGAAATTGCTGAGATATCTGGATAAAATTTACCCTACATATTAATTGATTCTTATACGTATAACTTAAATTACAATAATTCATGTTGATTTGTTTGGAATAAGAAAACTGTAAATTGAAGTAATCCACAAGATCATAAAATTTTAATTATTACTAAAAATAAGACTTTTCTACATAGTCACGATCAGTTATACATATCTAACAGCCTTTATAGACCTTTCAAATACCATCATTGTTGAACTCAATAAGTTGAATTCTTCTACTTAATTTTAATTAATTTACAACTTCCTGAAACTAAACAAATAAACAAGAATAGCTATAAATTTGCATCATTATGTACAAAAGAATAATTTAATACGCAGAGTAAATTTAATTCACATATTTCGATTATTTCTTACTAATAGTTAAAACTTTACTATATCCCTTACCAGGTATAATCCGATGAAAACTGCTCATACCTTTTTTGTATTTTTAAAATATTAGGAATCTATATTTTCATAAATATGAATATTTTTTGCGTATAAAAATACATAAAGAAACACAACTCCAATTCAAAATCTTACAATAACCAAAAAGGGCGTTGCATTGTTTTGTAAAATACACAATATCAGGAAAAGTAAACAATGGAGACGAATGAAAACATCATAAAGTATTCACAATAATCTGATGTATGGTATATAGTTCATACGTATCTGAAGAATTGATATTTTATAAATAAAAATATTAAAATTACTCAACAAATAAAAATATTTTCAGTTGAGATTCAGAATATAAGAATGTTTGTAAAATTTTGTGATTGTTTAGGTGGTGATAATCTCCGTAGAGCTAGCACGCGCATATTTGCAGTTAGTAGCTAAAAATAGGTGGAACCAAAGACAAACTAAGGTAGTGATTAGTTATGATTCTACGCAATGAGAAACTTCATCAATAGATGATCACCGAAGAAATGAATTGCTGTAAAGGTAATGAAAGTACATTTTTCGAAGATTATTATTTAAAGCAAAACTTTAATAAATAACTGTGCATATAGTGATAGGAAACGAACAACCACATAAAGATAAGATAGATTTCTGAACGTGAGAAAAACAACCGTTCCAAGAGCCTAATTTTTAAATTTTTCGAAAAGAAAATGAATTGTGTGATAAAATGCTAGTTTTCATTGTGATCTTCACCTGCAAAATATGTAGAATGTGATCCTACACTTCAAAATTCTCGAGCATTCATTTCTACAGAAATAAAAGCAAATTTCAAAACCACTTTGAATTTTACTTTTCATCATTCTAATATTTGGAATTGGAGTTAACACATCAATCAATAACTCCCGAGACTAACCCAGAGATGGCGCTCGTAGTAAACCAGTAACCAGGTCTTTCTAGAGTACTAACCTTTGCTTGAAACGTGTCAAAATTTTAAGTCGATCGGACCAGAAACAGCTGAGTTATCGAGGTTGGAGTAAAGTCGTTTTGTAGTTTGTTTAAAAAAATGGAAAAAACCGAGTTTCGTGTTCTGATAAAACATTGTTTTTTAATGGGTAAAAACACCGTGCAAGCGAAACAATGGATTGAAAAATGTTACCCGGACTCTTGTCCATCAAAAGCAACGATTTGTCGGTGGTTTGCCGAGTTTAAACGTGGTCGTACCGACACAAATGACGCGGAACGCTCGGGTAGACCTGTGGAAGCCGTTACACCGGAAAATGTGAGTGAAGTGACAAAAATTATAATGAAAGATCGTAAAGTGAAGCTCCGTGAGATTGCTGAGATGACACAGATATCATATGGAAGTGTATTTACTGAAAAAGGTTTTTGAAGAAGTGAAAAAAGGTTTTTCCAAGCGCCGCGATTTGTTGATGGAACAAAAACAGCAACGAGTCGATGATTCAGAAAGCTGTTTATCGTTATTTACCGCAACAAAAAAAGACTTTGCGGGGGGATTGGGGGGAATTGGAAAAGCGTTGAATGATTGTATCACTTAAAAGGTGATTAACAAAAGGTGTTATGTTGATGAAAAAAAAAATTTGCAAAAAAAATGTTGTTTTCATGTTAGACCTGAGTTGATCGATGTGTTATATATACAGCTACACAGTTCCTATCATGTATTGAAGATAAAAAATTTTAGGCATCGAAATAGAATTTTAAGATTGTGATAAGGTTTCAATCGTGCCCTTATAATCTTAAGTTTAAAGAACTCTTTGTTAGTTAGAAATATTTATTTAAATAAATTTTCTTATCAAAGAATTCGGTGTCAAAAAAATGCAGAACTTAGTTTCAAAATTTTTGGTTGAAATAAAAGATTTACAAAAATAAAGGTAGTAGTAATTTTTATTTATGTTTACTTGAATTTTTCTTACTTGCTTCAAGCCCTGTCCGGCATGAAATTGATTCCAGGTAACCCGGCAGAGTTAATATTACCATCTTTACGCAAAGTATCATGTGATTCCGAGATTCCCTACTGATCTTTTTTCTTTCCCATGCGGTTTATTATTTTTGGTGAACATGGTTGTCACGCTTTCAGGGTATCCTAGCGATCCTTCTCTATTTTCGACCTTTCTACTTTTCAACCAAATTTTTTTTTTATTTATTTTTTCAAATATTTAGATCACAGTTACACCTGGTTTGTTTCAGAATTTCCACATCTTGCTATTATGTTATTAAATTTCACCATCACTCACACACTCACAGGTATTCAATAGATGGTAAACGTAATAGTAAGGCTACACAATATTGGATATATTTATCTATTTCAGATAAAAATTATGCAACAGAATGTAAGAAATTTCATCTCCCCATCGTGAAACTATCTTTGCCAGAAAAAGTACGCTATTAAAACTTACATCAAGCTTTCATAATTCTCGGTAAAAATATCGTAAAAATTCCTCTGCAGAAAAAGAAACCCTGATGTGTAGGTCAGACGATCTTGTGAAACTTTCATCCATTATAATTAAGATAAAACTTCCGCTTTCACTATCCTACTCTTTTTTTTTTATTATTATTTGTTTCCTTTTGTAACAACTGGGAAAACCGAAAACCAATTTTTTTAGGTTGTGGGCAAAGACTTGCGAAACCGCCCAGTGGGAAGTCCACATTTTTTAAACATTAACTCTTAGAAGATATCCACAGTATACTCGTATACCTCTCGCTGCACCACGTTTCCCCCCGTAAAAATCCAAATCTCATCTTCACAAAACGATTCTTCATCAAATTGTTCCATTAAAACGGATGCAAGGCGGTGTTGCGACACAGGCCTTATCATACACGATACCACGTGTCTGTTAAAAGTTACTGCCTGAAAATCGTCTGCCCAAAAAAATTAACAAATAGAATACTCGGAAGAAGCAAAAAGAAAGAAAAGGAGAAAAAAAAAACGTTCCATACAACACAAAGCAGCACCTCCCCATTAGTTTCCGAACACCTTTTACGAGTTATGAAATGAGGTCATTGTAAGGATTGCGGGATGGTTTCTTTCACTTTTCCTCTCCGTTGGGGCCCTGGGGGCACAGGTGGGCCCCCTCCCCTCTCCAGCTTCCAACCTACCTGCTCCAGTTTCGCCATCAGAAAACCGTTTCTTATGTATTGATTCCGAGTAATGAACAAATATCGTGCAACAAGAGGGTTGTTTCATTGTTGTTGTTTCTTCCATTTTCTTATCTCGTTGTCCGAAGCTCTTCCGGTTTATCTGTAATTGATTTGTTGGATCTCAAAGCGAGTTTTCATCATGCTGATTAATTCGTGGAGGGATGCCTGGGTGTCTTGTCATTAACGTAACATCGGACATAGTTTGTATATTTCACTGTTTTGTTTTTCTTCACTGGCAACCCAATTCTACTCGGAAGTGAAGGGATGTGTTTGTATAATTCGTTCGAGAAGAACTCATTGGTAGTAGCTGTATCTGTCGAGTGAGTGCTCATTTTGTTTGCAAATTCTGACGGGGACATGTCTGTTGAGTACATAGGGTGATTGTTTCTTGTTATGCATACAGCTACAGTTGAAGCAGTTTGTCTCCAAAATGTCATAGAAACCTAATTTCAGTCAGAGCATAAGTAATGTTTTTGTCAGACTAATCAGATGTTTGGATCTTCGACGTATAAACAATATCCAGAGAACATCTACTGGCGATTTCACGTTTAATGCTTGCTATACTGTGAATTATTGACGTTATTTGGTTCAGAGGAATTCAATGGTCTCTTAGCCATTAAAAGCGGTCTTCTGATCTCCTTTCATTTCGTCCATATATTTTTGATCGTTTTTCATTCTCTGAAAATAATAGTACCTCGTTGTTCAAAGAAATTAAAACTTTATTTTCCCTTTGAGTATATTCTATTACTGTTTATATTCAAAGTCTATTTAAACACTATGTATACGGATATGCTATTGCTATTAAGATGTATGTTTTCATTCCTGCCTTCTATGGCTAGATAAACCAAAGAATTCTTAAATTTATGCACACACAACAGTTAGAATCGAGAAAAATAATGTGCACTTTTAGTGAATCTTTAAATTTCATGGTTGTTGTTTATTACCTTATGGATGAATTGGAGACGAAATACAAATTACAAAGAACGTATTATGATCTTCTATATTGTAACAAGTCCCATACCATGTTTGGTGTCCTTGATTACAATGCTAATAGAATAATGGAATGCTTTTGAGAGTCTGCAATCACATCGGTAGCTTAGCGAGCATACCATACATCATTTGAGATAGAAACCTTATATGAATGATAATATGAGATATTATCTCTCTTGAAAACGATAGGTTTACAAAACCAATTGTTGTTAAAAGATACCTCTTTCAATACATCTGGAAATTTTTTAACTCTGTGCATATCGAATTTTTCTTGCATTTCTAACAACTAGTATATAGCTACGGCGAAAAATGTACAGTTATTTCCAATATAGTAACAGTTATTATATCTTCGGATGTAAGTAGGTCTCAATTCAAGATAGTATTTAAATTGCAACGTTTAATGCCTAGGTTTTCATATACATTAATTTGCTATCACATAGCTGAAATATCGGATGTTTCACGATTATTAAAACATTTAAATTTAATATCTACTTTATTCAGTTATGAGAAATAATTCCAAACTTTGAAGAAGAAGCCTAAAATGGAACATGCACAGCTCCTCCACAGATTTATAGTTATGCAAAGAATTTGCATATAACTGAATAAATTAAAGAGATCGAAAGTAAAGGCGGTTCACTGCGATATCAAAACCATTTGATCCCAAAAGATGTCAAAGAAAGCGTTAAATGCAGAAACTGCTCAGATTTTTAGACAAAAAGGAGCGACTTCCCAGTTGTCTTAATATTTCGAATAATTTTACTCCATTTACAATCTTTTTCTGGATTATTACTTTCAGATAAATTAAGATCAAATAATAATATATATAGATATATGTAATACTAAATTTTGCTAAATTTTGAGTTTTGCTCCATTACAATAAGAAATTAACGATGAATTTTTCATTATGAAACTAATTTTTTGAAAATTACATTCTTCAAACACTTTCAAACTTTCTTTTAAGTAAACTTTTCTAGAAATCTGATTTACATCTCACGTTTCATAGTCATTGCCACATCCTCTAAATTGAAGACCGACGATAATTAGATGTTTCGTCAAATGTATTAAAACTAAATATATAAAATTTGATCTGCAGAGTCTAATTTGTTACTTTCAGTGCTTATAGAATTTATAAATTCGCCATAACTACTGGATGGATTACTCCACTCAAAATGTGTGCTTATAGATTAGCATAAATTTTGAGTTTCCATATTCAACTCTTATTCGATAAGAGAATTGCCAATCTTTTTTTAAATGTGCTTATACTAAAGGTGAATGCAGTCTTCGGGAAAAGGGGGAAATAATTAACTGAAATAATTAGAAAGTCGCAATAGATAGTACTCAAAATCATCAAATAGGTTTTTTTAAATAAAAAAAAAATCACTTGCAGTTTAATCAGATTTTAATCGCTTACAAATTGCATCACGTTTACATATTTTGATTAATTGATTATTAACGTCGCACTTAGAAGCAACACGAGGGCTTGAAGCTGGATCCTCGGTCAAGTGACGAAGATGACAATTAATCTGACCCCTCCTCCTCCAAACTTCCATACCATGGAAATGAGAAAACATGGATTTCAAAGATTTATCGTCCATCAGTCTCACTACACAGTGGGTCTTAAGTGGCATCAGGATTCTAATCCAAAACTCGATAGTATCAACGCTGACTGCAAGTTTGCGACCATAACTTCTAGGCTATCGCGACCGCATCGCGTTAGAGAAGGTGGTCGCGGTATAAGATTTAAAAAAAAAAATGTGTTTTTGTTTTTCTACTGTGTTTCTTATTAAATTGCTTTAAGGCTATTTTGTTAATTGCTTAAGGCGATCTTTCAACTATTTTGAATTCGTGAACGTAATGTTAATCCTATGGAATATCTACTTTCCCCCTCAAATCCAGATTAGTGTATTTATTTGGATGCAATAAAGTTATCCAAAAGAGAAAACCATAATTAAGTGGAATTGCTTTTTTCACGTAATTTTTGGAAATGCTTAGAAAATCTTGAGCTCACCAACGAATTTTTACTCTTGATATAAATGTATAGATAGGAAATTTATAAAAAAATATCAATTATTTACAATTGACTTTCCTACCAAGGAATTTACGTAACATATATTAAATTTTATATCCTATCTTCACATTCTTTAATTAAAAACTAAAATTAATTAAGTAAATTGAACCTTTTTGATAAATTCCTTTTTCTCTCTGCGCAAAAGTTTATTATGTATTAATGTGATATATATTCAATAATGAGGAAGATTTAGATAAATGCAGTTTTGTGCATTTTGTAATAAAGAAAGAGCTTATTATACAACAAAAAATATTGAAAGATATTAAATATAAAATGAATAGCTGGAAATCAATCATAAGAAATAAAAATATGTACTCCATTTTTAAGAGGATTTGATGATTTATATATAAAATAAATTAATTTAATATATCGTATTTCCGTTTCTAATATGAAATTCTATTCTGTTTTTTATATTATTTTCAGCAATTAAATAATAGAATTTAAATTCGTTTTGTTGTTCATTTAATCGTTATATCGAGCACAGAATTTCCTCTATTCAGAAAACACCTAGTAAATTAATCGTTATTTTTATAATTCTTAGGATTTTATCAAATATCTTTTGAACTAAAATAATGAATTAAATATCATTCATCATTGTCACGTACAATAATATATGAACAAAACTTTTTTTTTCACGTTTGCTTGTCAGTTGTAGCCAACAGCAAACACAACGAGGAAAAACTACATTTCAAAGCAAAACATCTTTGAACTTCTATTTTTAAAAATTTTATTTGAAATTTTTTTTTGAAGTTTGAAGTTAATGTGTGTGTGTGTTAAATTCAAGTATTCAATACATTTTAAATGCAGCTCTTAGGTACTAAGGAAATTTAATATCTTGTCCGAATGTGCTTGACGAGGAAATATTTTTTTTAAATTATGATTCTTTTTCAGACGGTTAATATTTCCTTTCAGTAGAATTTATTTTCGTAATAAAGTTTTAATCGAAAACAAAATTTCAATCAATTATTGTATTCCATTTTGATGAATTACACAATATGTATGACAAAAAAAAAATAGAAATTTTAAACTCAATTGCAAAAGTAATGAAAGCATAAATTGTTTTCCGTTTAATCCACACCATTTTAGATGACTTTTCTTTCATACATTTAAAATTCTAACTACACATTTATAAGATATTCTAAACACATTGGTAGAAAATTTTAAATAAAAAAAGAAATATATATATTGCGGCAATCAATATATCATCACACAGTGCTTAAAAGATGATGCCTTAAAATGTTTTCAAAATTAAACAACGGTAAAGCTTTTTAATAATACGTTAAGATATATTTTTAAATATTCATTCGTAAAGAAAATAATCATTTCTAATGTGTAGTTCAAATGTAATAACAAAATATTAAATAATATATTTAGTGCTTTAAAATAATTTTAAAAAAGGAACTTTAAAAGAGAAAAAGGTGTTTCGCATTATACATTATTTTATGAATAAAAGCATTCTCAGACATATAAGATAAAATTCATACAAAAAAGATATTACATTTGGAATACGCTGGTTTTTTCTATATGTATTCTATGGATTCTGATACTACTGCCGTGGTAGCCTAGTGGTCCCTGTAGAGAACTCGTGGCTAGTGTTTTCATCGAGTTATGTCTTCGAGTCCAGATACCATTAAAGACCCACCGTGTTGAGGGTTTCATTAATGTTAAATCTGGTCGGTGTTCCAAGTCTTCCCGTTGGCGTGATGTGGAAGTTAAGAGAGAAAGGTACAAGCTCAGGTGTCGTTTCGTCTGTTGAACGAGGTTCAAAATTACGAGGTCATCCACCAATAACTCTCGTGTTGCTTCTAAGTGTGAAGTTAATAAACAATATATCAATCGATGCTGATATTTCCATCTGTGCTATGCATAGAAAAAAAAAGGAATCAATTCAATGGTAGAAGAAAAAAAATGCAACTGAATTTCAAAGCTTGATGTGAATAATCAAACTAAATGGCTCCTCTGCAAACAATATTAAAATTATATGAAACTGTTTTAATAACACAGAAAAATATTAAGTGATTATATAAATTTTGAAAAATGGAATTAAAATTTACGTAATCTATCTAAAAATTTATATCGAGCAATATAATAGAAATTTTAAGAACCAAATATAAGAATTATATATTATTTTTAAAGTTTTTCATTTACACTTAAAAGTTTTTCATCTGTACATATATACACATGATATTCAAGATGCGTGAGACTAGGCATCTCAAAATATCCTTTATAAAACCTGGCTTTCGAAATTTTAATTTCAAATCAAAATCTTAGCCATTTGTCTGAAGACAAATTCTATAAATCGCTCCATTTCTTCTGCCTCGTATTAAAACCTATCTCTGTGGGAAGTCTCGAAAAAATATCTGTCTAATTGCAGATTTGTACAAAAATAAAGACACGAGTTAACAAAAATAGATATTAAATGCGTAAGAAAAAATATTTAATACATGTTTTTGAACGAAGTCTTAGAATTTGACTCTCGCTCTTTTAAGCTGCATTTGGAACAATATCTTTATTATTCTTCTCAGGTAAATACACTATAGAATAGCACACCATAATCTCTTGTTGCCCATTTGGGGCCTCTTCCTTGATATAACAGACCCTTTCCCTCTCAACTAATAACTGCTTTCACTTTTTACCGAGTAACAACCAACAAAAATAAATTAAAAGGCAGAGCTGTCCATACTGACTTAAAATCGTTTTCCGGACAGACAGATGTTTAATTTTTTTTTTCAAGGAGTTTCGTAAGAGTAATTTAGAACGATGTTCCTTGATGGGATCGAGATTTGGGATTTCAAACGCTGACGGGCAAAGGAGTTTCTTGTTACTTTCTTCCGATAACCTAGTTCTGACATGTTCTATACAATACCTTCGATCATTCTATTTATTGATCAACAGTATTAAGGCAATGCGTTCGTGTTTTTTTCTCGCCGTGAATAAAGGAATTTGGATCAAAAAAACTATTCGGCGGTTATTGGTGTAATGGAGTGGTCAATTGCTTGTGGGTTTTAAAGGAAGTATTGAGAGTGGGTTAACTGTAACCTTGACTATATCCCGTGTACTCTAAGAAATGGCGAATCTTTTGTAAGAAATTACGTCTGCTTTTTGAAACTTTTGATAAATCTACGGTGAAACCATTAAATTTGTTTCATAGAATGACTCAATTTTTTTTTTAAAAAAAAGTATAATTGTTATAATTTATTTTTATTCGTCAAAACGGTTCAGTCTTGAGAATGAATCACATTTTCCTACTGCGCTTTTAGATAAATAGGACGTAATAATAATTCTTAGTTTAAAATAAATATTTTGTTATGAGAATAAAATATTTACCAGCTATATGAACTGAATTTTACGTTTATCTGTTGGGTAATTTAATCTATAGCTTATTGAGATGGATTTTATTTTCCATCCGGTATTTATTTCCAGGCACTTCGAAAAAATGCAAAATTTTGGTCGAAACATTTTCTTATCGCAGTAAAAAAAATAATAATATTTTTTTTTCATGTTATGTAATTACTCTATATATACATGTTAACTATTTTCACCAAATAATGCGGAATGTAATGCAAGAAAATGTTGCAAACATTTGAGATACAAGCAGATGTCATGAAAGAATTAATGTTCAACAAATTTAAAAATATATATATTTAGTACGAAATATACAATGATTTTTGATATTTAAATAAACGCTTAAATATGTAAGTTTTTATTTCTGCTTATAAGAAATATTTAATTGTTACAGCAGAAAGACTGGAGGGAGAGAACAAAAAAAAATCAATTATCAATCATATTATATTAGTAATCATACAAAATTAGTTTGTAGCATATATTTCTCCAGATAAGACTTCTTTCAAATTCGATAAGGTTAAAAATTTCGTCTAAGTATTATAGTTTTAGTATATATCTGTCCTATATGACAACCCCCAATTTATCAACGGCCTATGAATTTATTTTTGATCAGCGATCATCATCTGGAACAACTGTTATTTTCTTGCATCTGGCAGCACTGCCAAAAGAAGCACAGGCCGAATCACGAACGTATGTACCTATAATAAATACCTCTAACAAATCCTTCAAAAAATGTGGGGGTTTAAACGCTATGGACGTCACTGAAAGCGATTTTTTAAACTAAGCGGAAATCGACTCGCTAGGTACAGAATGGGACCCATATGACGAGCTTTTAAACAACAAAAGTGAGGATATGTTTGGGGAACTATTTGCCTTCGATGACAAAGGTGATGATTTTGTAGGATTTTAAATACATTGGTGAGGGATTTGTTTTATTATCCACCCAAAGGTCTATTGTTTTAGTTGGATCACTTATGGCGAACCAGATCACTTTTCAATTTTTTATCAATTACTTCGATTTTATATACATTTAGCTTAAGTATATTTAATTTAATAATTTATAGCTTGCGTGTGCGCGTGCTTTAATTTTAACTACATGTATAATTGACATAATATTCAATTTAATAATTTATCGTTTGCTTTAAATTTATTATCGGAAAAGTTTACTATTGTCCATTTTTCGATATTTCATCGTTTACTTTAATTTTTATATTAAATTGAGAAATTTAATAATAATTATAAAAAAGCGCACCTTGGGTGGTTAAATCTGTTATTTGCAAAACTTTGCATGGAACTTGTTTCACTTTTATTATAATGATTTTAATTTATATAAATTTCATATCTAATTTTTCCTCATCTGTTCTATTAGATGGCCCCGGATTTTGGGTGCCTTTTTTATGATTTAACTGTGTTCTTATTTGCGAAAATATACTGTATATAACAATTGTACTTACATTAAAATAAAAAAGTAAAGTATATTTTCAACGTTAATCGAATTCATATATTTTATTCCAGATTTCATTTCAGTGATCTCAATTCATAGTCAAATATTGATTCTATACTCAAATATTTCTTTAATCACCCGTCTCGCTTTCACGAAAAATAATGCACCTTTAACTGGTGAAAGAAAGGTGGTTTAACTGGTGGTTAAAAGAAGAATCAAATTAAAAAAAAACTTTTATATATATATATATATATATATATATATATATATATATATATATATATATATATATATATATATATATTTCATATTTCCCATTTTGTAGTTTAGCCATGTATTTAAAATAAAGAAAAGAAGGGAAAAAAAAAATTCGAACTTTTCCATTAAAATATATTACTTGATTCATATAGAATCAAAAATCACGGCAAAAAAGGTAGCTAAAAGCATTTTAAACTTAGATGAAGACCAAACAAAACTTTCAAATAAGTACCTTAATCATTAATTCTGTAAGCGTACTAATTCATATTTGATTGATGAAAACGTTTGCAAACGCAAATCTTGTTTACTCAACTGCTAATTATGTTCTCATCAAATTGCACTAAATCAGTATTCAAATTAAATTCTTATAATAAATTAGGCCTGCCTAAAACAGTCAGAGTGATGAGATGTTGATTTATTTTTCGTATTTAATTAATTATCAAAGAAAACATGGTTAATCCGAGGCATAATAACAATATTTTATAAAATTTGTCAGAATCTCGTAATACTTCATGGACAGTATTTGATACGAAACTTGCAAATTTTTTTAACAATAATCAATTTTAGAACAATATTCAAAACGATTTTTATCGGCGCTTTCCATCCGATGATAATGAAATATTCCCAGAATAATGTTGACAACAAGCAGGCTTAATGCTAAGAAAAAAAACTAAATAGATATTAAATTCAAAACGAAAAAATATAACTTTGTTTAGAAAAAGAAAGTTCTTTTCAATAAAGGATCAAATTACATGAGAATTATTTTATTTTAATAATTATTAATAATTTTTTAATCAATGTTGAACAGCTCAAATAAGTTTTTCGACATTTTTTTTATTTATCGTATGCCTAAATTGGAATTCTATTTTATTGATAAAAGTTAAAAGAACAAAAATTTTCGTTTATTTAAAGAATGTTTCATGTGTCTTGTAGTTTAATATAAAATCTTTAACTTGATTGACATTTCGCATACCTTAAATTTCGATGTCCTTTCTTTTTCAAAGTTCTTCAGTGCTAAAAGGTCTAGTGACAGCGGAACTAACAAGACAAATCGTTGAAAACCAAGGCAATGAGCAAGATAAGCAGCTATTAACTCCTACTATAAGGTCAAACAGCATTTACTTTTGTCATTTAGTCACACTATTGTGCGCCATCTAAGCACCTACAATTACATTGATTAGGAATTGTTAAAATGTCGTTTCTTAAGTGATTGATCCATATCGAATTGGAGGAAGTTGGACTGTTTAGTATGCCCGAGGCAAAAAAAATTGCAACAGCATTTCCAAAAGCGAAGCGTCTTTCTCAGATGGCAGTGATTCTGTGAAGCGTGTCTTTTTTTTTTTCATATCAAAATGTTAAGAAAGTATTTTTAGAATAAGTGTTTATAAAACTTCTTTACTATTAAAAATAACATTTTAGAATAATTTTCAACTTTTTTTTTTTCGTTTTTCTTTTCTGTACTAAAAGAGTTTTTGTGGTAAAAGTACAATTGATTTCACGCAGAACTAACCTTATTTCTTATTAATTTTTTGTTTATTATATAAGGAAAATTTCTTTATTTATTATCTAGTTCTAATTTATTTAGTTTGTTATTAAATTACTCTCTGTGTGTATGTTTGATTTTTTACTAATTACTGTCTTTGTTATGTTACATAAATACCATTTGCTATAATTACCACATTTCAAATTCTTAAAATCAAAATCGAGGATAAAGTAACAGAAAATGGGAGATAGCTGTTAATATGTTTTCGTTTGAAATGAAAATGAAAATCATCAGTGTCCCTTGCCATCTCAAGGATAAAAATAAGGAAAACGTAATACATCTAATATACTCCATATTATTTAGATTCTAGATGGCTATCAGTATCTAAGATATTACCAATAAATATAATAATAATGATATATATACTAATGTATAAATATATATCCCAAACAGGAACATGAAAAGCAATTTTGAAATGCTAGTTGTAGACACATGAAACAAAAAATACATCCTATTTGCCAACTTCTCTGCTTGCATTCATTATAGTATATAAAAAACGAAGAACATGCGATGCCGTGACAATTGACAAAATAGTTACGACAAATCTGACAACAAAGAGGAATACATGCAATTCATATAGTGAAAGACTTAAGAATTGTTAACATATTCTTGTTTGTGTAATTTCAGATGGCAATCAGTTGCGAAAAACTAAAACTGTGAACATATAGGAAGACAGTGGTATATTCTCGTACTTGTAACATGAGCAATTTTTAGCTACTTTTGAGGATTTTATTAACAGAAATCTCATCTAACTGATAAAAAATGTGTGTTATACAAGAAAAAAAACTGGAACAAAGTCGAGACATGGTAACAATAGCAAAAAAAAAAAATCTCTAAACGTTTTTTGATCTTTATCTTCCCTTTAAACGAGGAAAGGTTAACAGCAATCTTCAATTTTTTTTCCATTATTTTACTCTTGGTTGCTGTTTGAAAGATTTGAAATACAGAGGTTTTGACCGAATTAGCAGAAAATAAATAGGAACTGTCTGGATGGAACGATAATTTTACTTTCCTCGCTACACTTATTTCATTTTTGTTGTTTAAAATACGAAAATAAAAGTTACATTTGCCCTTTGAACCTTTCATAACACGCCTTACCATTCTATGATAAGACCTGCAGCGAAGTATCTTGAAATAAAAATTAAAAGACGAGCTGTTGCAGAATTTATTACGGAAGTTTGAACTTTGTGCCTCGAGGTGCTATGCATCTCAGAAATATTGGATATCTTTAGAATGAAGTTTGGAGATGGAAAAAAAAAAAAAAAAAAAAAAACAGTTTGAAATATCTAAAGAATAACTACTTGAAGGGGAATCATTGTAAAATGTAAAACTAATTGGATAAGCAAATGAAATTTGAATCATTTTCATAACTTCCTTAAATTTATTCAAAATCTAGACTATCCTCTAGCCATGGAGATAATAGATTGGGTCATAAAATATAAGACTGATATAAAACACCTTATCATAATAGTTTGCTCACATGTCACCGCGTATTAGTCGTCAATATAAACCAGTCTTTGATTCATATGTTACTGACAATGTTTTGGATAAATCTTCAGTTAATACATCAAAAGAAAATAAATAATTTCGAATGGAATCGGCAAACTGTAACAGAATGTGGCATTTTCTTATTGCTCCATTTTTCCAAAAGTAAACAATGAATTGGTTTTAAAAATTAGCTCACACATTTTAAAAAGTCAGAAGTGGGAATCTTTTGGCATCTAGGCCATCAAACACGATTTTTGAATAAGTCAAATTTCGATGTGTTGATTCTTTTTTATAATTATCAATAAATATTTATTAGTTTTTGATTCTTCTACAAACAATGAATAAGGATACCCGACTATGAGAGATCCATTCCCATTTTAAAAATTTTAGGCTTATTTTGAAATAAAAAGCACACATAATCAATTAAAATACCTTACGTTTAATTACTGTGGCATTAGTTCCCAAGAACTCGTTGATATTTTAAACGTTTAAACTGATTTTCTCGTAAACTGAGATATTTCGATATCACTACTGTATATATATATAATATCGAATTTTTGAATATGGCCTTTTTACCAGGGCCGGCCTTCTGGGAGGTGCAGCGGATGCTATGCGCGGGGACCTAAACATGATCAAGAACTAAAATAATGTACTCTTGCACATGAAAACTTGACAACATTCCTATCCTTGTCAGAACGACATAAAGTTCATTTTATCACAAACAGTAGAAGTAGATCTATAAATCTCGACAATCTCCTCTCAAACTAATTCTTGATGATGCGAATGGTTAGTTTTTGTTATTTGATTCGGGGAACTTCCGAGTATCCTCACCTAAACAAAACTTTTTAGGCAAGCATGTGTACAGAACGCTTAAATGCAATTGCTGTATTAAGCATCGAAAAAGAAATTGCAAAAAAAAATTGTTATTTTTCTGAAATAATTAATGTATTAGCAAAAACAAAATCATGCATTAAATAAACATGCGTTAGTAATATATGTTCGTGATTGTAATTTTTTTTATTTTACAAAAACTTTAGATCCCCAAATGGTTTCTTGCACTCAGGTCCCTTTACAGAGAAGGCCTACTCCGCCTATTACAATATAAATATTTAAATTTCACACTTTATTAGATTATTATTCACATTATTAAACTATATTAATATGATTCTAACTTCATACTTGAAAGTAAGGCGATCATCCGTAATCAACCAAATTCATATATATGGAGTCTCTCACAATCTAAAAGGCCATGGAGCTGCCAAATGATTTGTGAGACTTTTCGAGACTGATAAATCTTGGGATTATTGCCAAAACTTGATTTCATAGATATCATACCTCCAGTGACCTTCAAGTAGTCCTACACCATATCTGTCAACTCTGCAGGTGCTACTTCTGTCCCAGTGGGGGTTCTTGGTCATTCCATTTATAAATTTCAAAGGTTTCACGTATGTCCGCTGTATTGAATAGCAAATAATTTCCCCCGAGGGTAACTAACTTTTTTTTTTCAAATTTACATAAGAAATTACGAGGGTGGTTGAAAAAGTAACTGTTTTCGATGACAGATGGCATTGCTAAGTCATGTTGGTGTTACCATTGTGTGCTACCATCTATGAAACGGCTCTAAAGAAAATATGACTCATCGGTTGGTTTTGATTGCTTCCGCGTCGAATTGTCGACGGCGTTGAGACCTGGATTGATCATTATACACTGGTAACAAACAACAAGCTAAACAGTGGATTACTTCCAGTGAATCTTCGCCATCGAATGTGAAGATAGTCTCATTTGTTGCAAAAAATGTAGGTTACATTTTTGGGGGGTGCGAACTACGTCATATTCATGGACTTCTTAGAAAACTGAACAACAATTAATGTACAATATTGCAGTGAATTAATCCTGTAACATCCGTTTTTCGTTATTTAATTCTACTGCCCTATTTCAGTCTTCTTAAAGTCAATAATAATCGAACTCCAATTGGAGATACACAAGAGCGAGATAAAATAATTAATAATCACTATAGAATAGATGAAGTCGCTCTCTCTCGAATTTTACTTAATTCGTCAATTCTAGATTATGCTCTAATAATGAAATCTGAGCTCACCAAACCACTTGTTCTAATTCAAATACTTTTCGATAACAATCGGTTTTTATCTTAGCACTTCAACCAGAATTCGCTTCCATCCAAAAAAGATAATTACGATGCTTTAATTCAAATTATCAATATCCATCAGCAAGCCGTTATTCTCAATCTCCCTTCATTTTCCTTCAATTCTATTTAATTTATGTATCATTATCTCTAATTCAATGCATTGCATTTCTTCTATTCATCTAATTTATCTAATAACGCTTCATTTTGGATGAAAAGAAATTGTAATTTTATACAATTCACAAATTACTGTGAAGTCCCCGAGGTTAGTGATGAAAAAATCATGAATACCCCAAAGTCACGCCCCATTTCATTACCATTCCTAACAGGGTACTTTTTGAACCGTTCTCATATGAGGATAAGTAACATTATTATTTCAGTTTGTAAAAAAATATTCTTATAGCAAAAATCAATTCGTAAATGAATTGCTTTGATTAATATTTTATTATCCAAGCATGTATCGCCATCTTCGCAACCAGTGTAAAAGGATTTTCTTGCCATACACGCATTGAAAATTAAATTTATCTGAAAAAAGTAAAATATAAACCATGAATATTTTTTGTACACGAAATTAAAAGAATAATTTTTTTTGGAACAAAAGACTACGGATACATGTATTGATATTGATTGTAAAGAAAGTTAAATGATTTATATAGAAAAATGAGAGCATGTGTGTTTAAAAAATACTTTCGCTTTTTTTTTTCTCTCAATCAGTCATAGTATTCCGCCGTGGGTTTTTTCCCTTTACTTTTCAAAATGGTGGATTCACGGTGTTCGTGTTCTTCTCGAATACTTTCTAAATCGGTTTGTTTTGACCGACACGGATAAATTGTTTCTTATGCATAAATACATGTTTTCTGAACTTATTCTACCGAGACTTTACCCCTATTGGATACGTGCGGCAAATATGGACATTTTTATTCTAGAAATAAAATTTTCCTTTCGTCATAATTCAAGTCCATGCATTTAAGCTTTCATAAAAAAAGATGAAAGTGCAGTTTAAATTGAGTGGATGCTATGAACACGTAAATGATTTTCGTTAACGTACAGGGAATTTCGATAACATTCGATGGAACTGATGTGTCTTTGTTTTTTAAGTCCCTTTTAAAATTATTCATATTCCAACCCATTGAACCCAATCTATGATTTTGCTTAATGTATAATAGTTCCTGAAAGTTATTCGTGTCAAGGAAAAATAAATTATACATTTTTGCGAGCACTTAAAAATATATACAAGATATTTAATGTTCATTCATATTTATTTTTAAAATGGGATTTTAAACCGAAATTTCTGAAAATTTTACGCTTGAAAAAACTCAAAAGGGCAATTAAAGAAAATTCCGGTTGTTAAACGCATACAAGTGAATAAATAAAAGTATACTAAGTACTAAAGTTATAAAATTATCGCATAAATTTATAAAATGCCAAACACCATCGGCTTACAGAAATTACGGTGAAATTTCTAACAATGTGTTTTGCATACAGAATAAAATTCTTTTTTCTTACCTTTAATTAAATTATAATTTCCTTTCCATGGTTCAAAATTCACCTCTATTATTTGTTCAATCCAGTTATTATATCACTAATTTTGATTTGCTTATTATATATATATATTTCATACTTTTCACTATAGCCCACTGTGTTATGGAGCTGATGCTCGTTCAATCTGTCGATGCTCCTAGTCCTCAAGTTGAAGTTTGAATATGGGATGCTAACTCAGGTGTCATGCTAGTCACTTGACTTTGTTTCAAAACTGAGAGGTCCGTCGTCAACAGATTTTGAATTGTTTCGCGGTGAAATGCTCATAAAGCAACATAAATCATTACTTCCAAACTCGTGCTTTTCACTGAATAGCTTTTTCATATCGAATATATCGATTTTATAGATCATTCTTTAATTGCCGGCTCATTATGTCTATTAAAAGTAAGTATTCAGAAGCAAATTTTATTTTATTGAAAGCTCCTCTAGTACTTAAATATTTTCAAATTTCATAGAAATGAGTGGCGCTTTTTCGCAGATCTTTAATGGCTAAATTTTCCTTCCTAAATTTCCAAAAAATAAACCTTTTTATGATTCCAATTTAAAGATCATTTCTATATTGAAGGAGTTATTCTGCTTTTAAAAGGGCCTATTATCGAAAGTTTACTTCGTTGTGTAATATTTTCACTAAAATTGTTAAAATTGTCCTTGGAGGGATTTTAAGAGTCCATGGGCCTGGATGAGGGGAAAAAAATCATTTAATTATCTTTATTTTGAAGGGCAGTTTAATTTTTCATTTCATTCTCTGAAAAACGCATTCAATAAATTATAAAATTGTATTAATTACACTCCCTTTTACTTCAAAAAAAAATTCTTGTAATTCCGTTATAGTACAGTTGTATATTTCGAAAAACTCGTTGTTTTTATCGGTACCTTATGACTATGGCAGTTGTCAGACAAGCTTCTAAATAGCAATCCTAGTGCTAATTCGTGAATTAGGCAACCATTGCCTTTTGTACGCATGCGTCAACTGAAAAAGCCAAAATCATTCCGCGAACTGTTATGAAATATATATTAATTTCGATGTCAAATCAAACTGCAACTGTTGCACGCTTTTAAAAAGTTAATCAAATCAAATGTGATTTTAAAAAAATTACAAATTGGGTAATTCATATTATAACTATATAATAAACTTTTCGAGTTTAATAAATTTGCTCTTATTCTGTCCATTTGAATAACAACAAAAATAAAGCTTTCGTTTAAATGTCATTTGGAAAAATGAGTTCTCAGTGTTAGCAATATTTGCTTTGAATTCATTTAGGCACGTTCTCACTCATGATTTTGTCATTTTGATTTCGTGACACGTAATGTTAATCCTATGGAATTTCTCCTTTCTTCTTCAAATCTTGATTATTTTATCTATTTGAGTGCAATTTTACGTTCTGGAAATGTTAAAAAAAAGATTGTCGAGTATGTTCCAATAAATAAATCGTTGGAGAACACAAACGTACATCAACAAATTGTCCCACGTGTCTTAGGAAGCCTTCGCTATTCGAGTACTCAAGTGGTTGTTTCGAAAAATTTCTTACAATGAATGATTATAAAAACCAATTCATTAATAAATGATTGTAACTCAGCTTTCTTTTCTTTCGTATTTATTTTTTGCTTCATTATCAAGCACTATTGTAATGATTTAACCACGCCCTCTTTATCTCTTAGTATGTAGTATAATATCTCGAACACATTACGAATTTATTGCCAACAATTTATTGAAAGTACTTTGTAATACTTAAACTCTCTATTTTAATCTGTTTTTTACTCTTCTATAACACACATTTCTTTCTTATAATACTTTACGCATCACAACTTTCTTATCCCCTAAAAAGAATTTTTTTTATTATTTTTGAACGATCAGAATGCACATTTTAAAGCGACACGTTCCATATTCTTTGTTTTGAATTTATGAGGTGACCGCTTATACTACTGTATTTTTTTTCAATAGCTCTTAGGTGCCGTGAAACTGATGAATAATGCAAATCGAATTGTATAGTTTCTCATAAAGTTCAAAAGTGGATTAGAATAACCACTACACCGTATGATTCTAATGGCTTCATGAGGATACAGTAGCTCTGGAATTGTTCAGTGTCCAAAGGTATTCAGTATTCCGGACTTTACATTTGAACTCCAAATATTTTCAGCCCTCTGCTTCCAGAGGTAATACGAAGTTTTCATTTTATCTCATACTGAATTGTGTTTCCGACAGTATTAAAAAAAATTTATGCTGAAAATCATTAAAATACAAAAACACTAAGCAGTACTTTCAGTGGAATTTTAAATCGTTCACATTTATGTATAGTTTTTCAGACAAATATGAAATAAATTGATTGAAAAACGTTCTAAATACAGCAATAAATTACAATTACTGAATTATACGTAAGAAAAAGAAAGATTTGAGGAAAAAATTTCAGATAACATTCAGGTTGAAGATTTATTTAGCTACGATAGATGAAAATATATTACATTTTGACTATATTGATCAATGAAGGAAGATCTATGAATACGGGTGTGTTTAAAATCCGTACATATTCGAAAAGCGTGTTTATATATATTGCCAGAAATATTAATATTCAAATGGTGTGAATTTCTAGATATTCCTTGCTAAATATATATTGTCTGTTTGTGTTTTAATAGCCCATGTGAATCTTTCGAAAGAATTCTGTAATGTCAAAATTCATTCAGAAACACATTAAAAAAAAAAAGAATTAGCATACAAAAGGGAGAAGATAAATTATGACGTTAATATAAATGCAGATTCACATCTTTGAATAGTTGTAACTGAAATAAAGACATGTTTTACCACCCCTGTCTTAAAAAATTATATTCTATTTCCTCCATTACATTAGAGGAAGAACAACGTAAAGTTTGGAAATAATGATGTGCTTAAAAAGAATCGTTTGGTTAACTCAAATTAAAAAACAAAACTTCCAAGCCATTACAAACGATATTGTTCTTTTTTTTTTCTCCTTACTATATGAAAATAGATTTGGTTCTTGTTAGAACAATAAAATCACAGAATGTTGCATCAAGTACGATTCGCCGTCTAGGGAAAATTGTTTTTTCGTTTTTTTATAGCCATTTTTTCCTGTCGCGTTGGTCAAGGTTTAGGCTCTATTTTTACGGTCAGTTGATCACAGACGCGCTAATCAGATGGAAATACGCTTACAAACAGATCGTGGAAAATAGGAAATTAAAGTACAACGTTACATGTTTACATATATGATTTTGTATATTGTTTGTATGTATTTGAGCTAAATTGAAAACAATTCATTTTTGTATGTATTTTTATCCACTAAATTTTTTTAATAATGTCTGTTTATATTTATAAACATAGATTTTATTTTTAAATGTTCGAGACATAGCCTTACGGATGATGCGAACTAAAAAATTCCTAGACAGTATGTCTTGAAATTTAATATATGATTTTAAATTGAACATTGCCGCTTGAACAATGCAGATCACCGCTTCTTCTTCTTGGGTAATTTGTTTTTCCACTACCAAAGTATTCATTTGGCTAGATCAGAGGTCGGCAAAGTGGTCGATATCGACCCCTGGGATCGATATAGTATAATTAGGGGTCGATTCTATCTAGGGGGTCAATAAATGAATACCAATGCTATTCAATCTCAAACTTACTGACAACAGAGCAGTATGTACAATTTTTGTTTGGAATGTCATTTGTAATTACAATATAGGAAGTGAAGTTTTTACTATAGATTATAGCTTATTTAATTTCTCATTCCTGCATATTTTTTAAATAATTATTTATCTTTTTTTTACCGTTTAAATTATGTATGTTTCGTGATAGTTTCTCACTCTCAGACTTGTGAGAAAATATTCTTGCTCCGTTTTGTTACAAAATGGCCCAGATTTTGTTACAAATGGCACAATTTCTTAAATCACGACTGTTTGATCAGCTTTGCGAGGAAATTGATGAGCTATCAAACCAATTATTATTATACACCGAAATGCGATAGTTGTCAAGAGGTGCATGTTTACAAAAACTTGTTGAATAGCTTAAACAATTACAGAATTTCTTACTGAAATTAATCCATCCTAATTAAAACTTAACTGTTTCTTAAATGTTTCAATTTATTTAAGAAACAGGCAAGTTTTTTTTCTTTTTTAAATCAATTTTATCGAGGGGGTCGATAAGAGAATTTTAAAATTTTTCGGGGTTGATGATCAAAAATGTTTGGCGTCCCTCGAGCTAGATGAATGTCTCAACATAGAACAAATAACAACTAATGAGCAGTTGTAATGAGAAATTTCGAATTCGTATTTTAATTGAGTTGAGTGATTTGAACCCTGTACAGAACATTCAACAGGCGAAACATGGACAACAAAACTCTAGAATAAAAATTATTTAAGATGAAAAAGTTTGCATACCTCCTCGATTTAATGTCCCAATAGGATTTAACAAAATAATGGAAAGAATAATTTCACTGAAATAAAGCGATAATAATTTCAAACGCTATAAAAAATGCTTGGTTCCTTTTCGTTCATAAGCATATCAAGAAGATTAACAAATTCAGAAGATATAATTTGTGTGAGAATGGAACAAGACAATCGTTCAACATCAACCATTTTAAAAATCTGTTTCATTTAAATTTTTGTAATTCCTGTATCAGTGTACATTAACAAGGCACACATCAATCGATAGTTTTTTAAAAAATGTTTGATTTTATATGAGATTCTTTTCGAGCCCTATTTAAAATTTTCAGATGTCATGTTACAGATTTTAACGGACTGCTCATCGAAAGAATATATCCTGTGCTAAAATTGTAAGAATTAATAAACAATTCACTGAAAATTGTAACAAATTCAATGTTACTATGCATACTATCAATATTTAAAAGATAAATCTGAGTATACTTACACGGAGGTATAAAAATGTCATATCTGGTGTGCATTGTGAAAATGATGCAAATCTGTTTTAGGTAACACGTCTATCAATCATAGATTCATCAGGTGGATAAATAATGAAAAAATTATTTTGACTAGAGAGAGAAATGTGATGACATATGCTAAATAAAATGTATTTTTCCTAAAAATTGTTTTCTTCCCTTTAAATAACTGAAAACGATATAAAATCATTGAATGTTGAAATACAAATATATGATACTCTTTTTAAAGCTTTCAAATTCCATAAAAAATATCTAAATGATATATATAAACGAATTAAAAGTTATTTTCGAAAGAAAGTTTATATATTTCAGAATAATCTTATAAAATAATTTAAATGAAAACTGCAATATTTGAATCATAAAATTATATTTTTCAATGAGCAATATTTTATTATAATCATACAAGAAATATTTATTTTATTAATAATATAATAAAAAACTATTTTTCCACATGAAGTAAACTTGTCTTCCACGAAAGAAAACGCGAACTGAATATAAAGCTTGCACTCAAGTTTAAATGTCATTCATGTCATTATAATATTTTTTCACATACAAGGCAGGCAAAGCTTAAAACTACGTCATCTAAAAAAAGCGTTATAATCGCATTTATTTAAATCACTTAATGCAAACAGAATTCATCAAACTAATTGAAAGTTAAATTTACTTTCCTTGATTCTAAAGAAGATCATATCACGGTTATTTAGATCATATATTCAATGAAAGTGCACTTATTGATTAAGCCAGATAAATTTTTCCTCATAAGGCAAAAGCAGAAAAAACTTGATGAGAGATAAAAATGGTTCAACTTAGTATTTCAATTAAAAACCTTAAGGCTTCTGCTGGACATAAAGAAAATTCAGAGGAGAATTCCAAAGTATTTATATCTAGATTCTTTCCTGATGTTGGAACTCTCTTAGTGTATCCATTTTGTACTATTTATTTGATTATTGGGCGGAGTTCAGCTGAGTGATATACGGATTCGATAGCCGAAAATAACTTGTTTTGATTGCTTCCGCGTTTTTCCTTTTCCAAGGTGATAAAAGACTCGTTTTCTTCTTCGTTGAATGACAATGAGTGTGATCGCCAAAAGGCCAATGAATGTCGCCAAAGTATGCATAGTTTTAACTGCTTGCTAAGTGAGCTGATTATCTAAGTATTTGTCGCATCTCTTGGTATTTTTAGATATCAGGAAAAATAAATTGAGAACTAATCCGACAGCAATATAACTTGATAAGAGAAGAAAACAACCATTACAATAAATGAATAAAAATATTAATATTTGTTTTCGATTTTTTTTATAAAAATAATCTACATTTTTTTAACTGCTTTTCTTAATTTTTTCATACCTTATCTGCTTATCTGTTTTGAGTAATGAAAATACCTAAAAGACTGGAAGCTATCACTGCTTGTTCTATTTTTTCCCTTGAGAGTGAATACAGTGTGAGTTCTTTTTTTATGTGTTTAAACATATTCTTAATTGAAGCACTTTTTTAAATTTTTAATTTTTTTTTTGTGATATTATTTCATAATAGATCTTTTTTGATTAAATAACATTAGCTCTCACAAAAACCATTTATACTGAACTTTTCAAATTAATTACAAGCAAAAGGAAATAATTTTATTTTTCATATATAATATTTTGTATATTAAAACATGTATCCTTTATAACTGATTACATATCTTGATTATTTTTATCTCTATGTGCATTGCCAATAATGTATTAGAGCTCTTAAAATAAAAATATGTCAAATGGCAGCGACTTTGTTTCACAAATTTAAACATGGAAATGGTGAGCTTTTAAAGGCGATTTAGCCGAATTATTTACTTACATTTTTTTTTTAAACTGAAAGATGATTTTCTAAATCTGTAAATATTGTTTTATACGACTCATAATGTTATGTTATTCTTTGACATTCAAATTAACTTAATTAACAATTTATCGAATGGATTCAAAAACGCAAGATATTTTTTCTCTGGCTCCTAATCTTAGCCATTAAATAATCTTATAACAGAATAAACAATTGATAATTATGTCATCAAACAGTCGTAATTCACTTTTATTTTATCATAATAATTCATTATTTCTATATTTACAACAACAATAAATCTTAACAAATAAATATAACTCTCTATTATTTGACCTTGGACCAAATAACGTTAATTTTTCATTAGTAAATGGATAAATTAAACTCACATAAAGCTACATATAAGTACTGTTCTGACTCCATTAACATGTGGTAGTCGGGGTCCACGGCTACTAAACCACTTGTACAATACTGATGTAAATTGAACGACAAATCAAAAACAAAACAGACATTTGTCAAGAATGATGTTTTTCGCTGTCTTAGCCCTTTTTCTGGACACTCCTTTATAATTATCACTCTTATCAACTGACAAATGTTATCTTCATTTTTAACCATCCTCGTAGTGCAGACTTTGGTAGATTTAGTTCGCGGAGGATTTCTTCAACAACAACAACATAAGTTAAAAACGCCTTAATAACTAGACCGAGGGGAATCCCTTTTGGGGTATATGATAAGAACCCTGCAAAAAACGACCGGACAAGATGCTTCTAAACCGACAGATCTAAGGGTTCAAATCATTTCCGGCCGTGAGGTTAAAAACGTCGCATTTCACAAATATGTTTTTCTGCGGACATTTTTATACTTTCGAGATTACTTTTAATTAGGGAAATTATTTATACAAAAAAAATCTTTATAACTCTCAGAAATTGACCACAGCCGATTTTGTTGATCGCTGGAGTTCTTGAAAATAATTTCTCACAATAAAACCAAAATGGATCATTTCACTTTTCGAGAAATGATGATTTATATATATATATATATATATATATATATATATATATATATATATATATATATATAGAGAGAGAGAGAGAGAGAGAGAGAGAGAGAGACTGTGGAGTGATGAGATTGTACATTCCGAATTTACGATAGTTTGCTCTTACGCAAATGACTGGTTGTCTAGAGAGGGGGAGGGGGTAATTCCATTTCCGGATTCCAATATGCTGTTTCAATTCAATGATGAGGCTCGACTTATTTTACTTCGTTTATTAGGAGAGAGAGATGATGAAGAGAAATATTTGATAGGAGACATTTGAACCGACCAGTTCATCGGAGCAAAATATTTACGTCATTTAACCCATATCGGCGAAGGGCGCTGGAACGCGCTCTGGCATTCGGAGTTTACTTCCGACGCGGATAATGCGAAGAAGAAGAGAAGCAGAAAGTGGAGGGGAAAGAGAGCGAGAACGAAAGGTCACTCAGTTTTGTTCTGGAATAGGTGGCGCTGCATGAGCTATTACATGACGCTGATTCGTGGTGCCATCTATCGAGTATATGAGGAACTGATTTTACAGTACATAGGAAAATAAAATTAATTCTTTAATAATTAGCTGGAAAATCCTACACACACACACACTCACTCACACACACACACACACACACATATATATATATATAATGTCTCTCTCCTCTTGTAACAGGTGTCGTGATGTCATCGAACAAGGGATTAAAAAGAAAAACGAGAATTATAACTTTACTGTGTCTAGAAGTGATATCACAGGCGATTACACATCGGGGAGCTTTAGTAGAACCGCGAGAAAAGCAGACTCATGTATTACCGAAAAGCGTGTTACCTTTCTCTTAGCGATTTTATCGGCTGCATATTTTTAAGTGAAAAGTGTAGTTATTTATTACTCGAAATAGTCCATGATTCACTCATTTCTTAATTAAAAGAAAAATCATCATTCTTATAGGAATATGCTTCAAGTACTTGAATACGTTGATTCTCCTCTCTCTCTGAGGCTTAATTGTTATTAGACATAAGCTATCGAGAGCTTTATCATTTTCAGTGTAAATAATTAGTAGTTACACTCTAATTTTGTAGCTTTGCGTCGTAAACGAAATCTAAATATCTAAAAGAGTCATAAATAGAATTCATTGGTTCTCCCTTAAAAGAGAATACTTTCTTGTAATTGAATATTTTGCTTTGGCTCTAAAAATCTACTTGTATCATTTTGGATGATTTCGAAAGGATTTCAAAATTTTTAATAAAAGATAGAATGCAAATTTAACAACATTTTTAATTTTGTTGTTGATCTTCGAAAAAAGAACTAACAAAACTGGTACCAAAATTTCACCAAAATCCAAAACCTGGAATCTCTAAAATTTACAGTTCCATACACGGAATTCCATGCATCCAGAATTTTAGTTCAATGCATCAAAATTTCAATAATCTGCTTTAAATCAGTACTCATGGTGACAAACAGAACTCTTAAAAAATTCTTAACTCCGAGATGATTTTTCATCGTATATAAATTAAATGGTGAACATTTCCCGCTTGTTTTATCTGGAAACAGCTGACAAGCGACAGACGATTCCTCTCAGTCCAGAACGGACTGTTATTGATGTCTTGTCCTGATTGCCTTTCAGAAAGATTGATTAATTGAGTGCACATTTGTGATGAACTCCGTGATTACCATTCTTTGACTTCATGGAGTTTCCGCGTATTCTTCCCGGCAGGTCTGTTTCTTTTTTTGAAGTCGTCCAGGAAGACATTGTTGTCGTAAATGGAATCAGTAAATATAGAACAATAAAGGTTAACATTGTGCTGATTTTTATTTTTTTAAAAAAAAAAGAATAATAAATTGAACTAACGAAAAGATACATTAGAAAAAGTTTAAACACAAAAGTTTGATAACAAAATAAAAATACGGAAAGTGTGATGAAAAAATAAAATTCGCACTTCCGTAACATTTCGTTACAGTTAACTCAATAATATCTGATGCATCGAAAATTTATCCAACATTTACATAAACCACACAAAGTTTCTTTTAGTAATCTCATCAATAAACACATTAGTAATAAATCATATCAAATAAATTATTCGGTATTTTGAATGCTTGATACACTAATGACATCTGATAACCAAATATTTTTAAACAAATTACTTTCATATTCTTCTCTTGATGTACTTTAATAGTCTTAATTATGATTAACTGTAACATAATGTTTAAAATGCCTCCTTCCTCTCTTGTAATCATTTTGTTTCTTTTGATCTGAATTTTTTATAATGCACTTTGTCTAAATGACTAATTCGAAAACACTTTCCGCTGTTGTTGATCTTGGTATATTGAGGTTTGCATTTGCGACTTTATGAAACATTTCGAATACAATAGAATTGCTAATTACTTTGGAGTCATAATAATTCTATCCGATTTTGTAATTGTAAGATCTTTTGATAGAATTCCATTCAATTTATAGTTCAAGTTTTCCTTATTTTCCCCCAATCGATTCACAAATATAATCGTGCTGTAGCTTTAATATATATAGCCCTAACTTATATGATCATTAAGATATCGATATATTGTTATCGATACCATACTGATATCGATAACCATGGCAAATTTACTGAATAACTTCGAAAACAAACGAATGAGATTTCCAAAACAGTAAACGCTATCTTCCTAATTTAAAAGTTAATAATATTATACGATACTAGGATGATTTTTTAAAATTTTTAGATGTTTGTGTCTCAGATAATCACTGCTCAATTCTATTTTTAATAACACAGAGAAAAAGCTCGAGTCACCAACATTGAAGCATTGTTAGATTGATATTTCGTTTTTTTTTTAATCAAGAGCGGGATATGAACTGAAATTTCATCTTATGGAGTGACTCATTACTAAAAAGAAAAAATTCAAAAGAAATCGAACTGATTTGGAATTAATTTAGCTTGAAAATTTAAGACATTAAAAAATGTTTCCAGCAGTAAAGTCTAACATGGCTTAAGGTAATCCTCGTTCGAAAAATTTTAGAAGGTAGTAAGAATATATATAATAGTTGCAAAAAGAAAATAAAACGTTACAAAACTTATAAAAAATAAACAGAATACTATATCTATAATTGGAGTAAAATAAAAACAGTAAAAGGATTTGCCCTTATATATATAAATATGTAATCTTGCCAAAATTGTCTAAATGCTTTGCATGAAATTCAACTTTTTTTTATTCATTAATTTTACGTTTATGTCTTTGGAGAATGCCTTAATGAACTTGAGAAATTATAATTCGCATAAAAAATCTACTTTAATCTTTTGAATGCATTAATTAAACACAAACGATGCATTTAATTAACCTATTTATTAATTATTTTCATATTCAACTGAAATTACTGCATCTTATAAAAATAGTAAATTAAATGCTCTCTAAAAGCTTCTCCCCACTGAAATGTTATTAGTAAATGAAAGCTATTCCATTCACAGGTACTATTTATACATTATTACTTCCTTAACATGTGGAATAAACCTGTTTAAAACGGGTGTGCTTACAACTGTAATAATTTTCTTAATGTAGATTTCAAATTAATATTAATTTTTTATTGACATCACATAGCCAATTTAACAGCAGTATAAAATAATATATAACTTACGAGTATATATCCCTAAAAAAAAAAAAAAAAAAAAAAAAAAAACTTTTGAATGCAATCAGGTTATACGTCTATATAAAGAAACAGAAAATGGAAACATTTAGGTTAACTTTTAAGAAGGTCATCGAATTCATCTTCCAAGGCCACCAAATTTATTATTAAAATAGTACAATTAGCGATTTCAGATAAAATTGAAACGATATTTTATTTCAGTTTTTAAGGGGACTTAGTACCTTTGCACCTTCAAAAATCCGATTTTTCAAATTTATTTTCAAAAAATAGTGTGGAATGTTAGGAGCATTTTGAAGTAAACCTCGTCAAAATCCGACAACTATTACGCCCTGTGCAGCAAAAAATGTAATTGTTAAAAGCGACTTTTCCCATTAAATGCAATGTAAACAAATCGCTTTTTCTCAGTTTCGTATTTTCACACTTTCCCACAGGATTGAAAAAAAGGTTTTGCATGTAGAGTTTTAAAATTTTACATGGAAGTTGTACTTATAGATTTTTATTCTTTGAGCCTCAGTTTATTTAATGGGATGATCAGATTTAATTTTATATCGTGATATATAAAAAATAGTTACTAGTTCCAAATTTTATGACATATTTAAATTTTTCAGTTTTTTTAAATGTGAGGTACATTTAAAATTTGAGGTTTGCAGACTAAAGGTATTATTTAGCTTTAATTTGCATAAGAATGATAGTTCTACTGTATATTTTTCAAATGTTATCCTGTGGGTAACAGAAGGTAAGCTAATTTATTTTTTAAATTTTTGTTTGCTTATTTCATGTGGTTTAAGAAAAGATATTGATTTAATAGCAAAACTTGATCCAATATTTTACACTATACATTTTATTACGCAAACTGGCAAAGTTTCATATTAAAATGAGTAAAAATTGTCGATTTAGGATGAATCGAAAAAAGTGAATCAAAATGTTCTTCTTTTGATTTCGAAAGGTACTAAGTTCCCTTAAGAGAATTCTCGAATTTAGATTTTGCGATGAATTATCTCACATTCATTTTTTATATGCTAAACGTTATTTAATACATTGTTTTCAAATTCATTTGCGATTTGATTTATTTGGGTATTACGTGTGATTGAAAATTATTATTCCATTAGTCAAAGTCGTAAGCTTCTGGTTTGCGAATTCAAGTTATGGAATTCCAGCATTGATGCAAACTAGAAGCGGAATAACAAGTGGTTATAGTTCGCTGGATTTAGCTGGGTCTCACTGTGAGCTGGTGTGGAAGTTAGCAGGAGGGAGTGACAGCTGGAGCTCCCTTTTCTTATCTTAAATCTCAAAATTATGTACTTCGTTGTCAATAGTACTCGATTTGTTTTACAACGATAAAAATGTAAATCAACAGATGTAAGTAGTATCTAATGATATCGTTGATAATCATATCTTTGCGTTACATCATAAATTAAGGGAAATGAACGAGGTTGGATCCCAAAGTCCCCATGATAGAAATGGGAGATGGGAATGGGGTAACACACTGCAGTTTTGTCCAGTAATCGTTATTCCTTTTTCTAAGAAATCTATGCGGTTATGATCTTCGCTTCTCCCAAAAAATCGTCGCAATAACTTTTCCAGCTGAGGAGACCGTCTTCGTCTTCTTTGGAGCTAACGTGTAAGAAGTAACCATTGTTTTGATTGTTTTTTTGGTTTCCGGAGTGTAAGGATGAACTAGATCTCATCGTCCGAGACAGCTCGACTCAAAATAACGAAGACAATTTGACAAGGATTCAGTTGCAAAACTAACCAACAAATCAGTGTCAAATATGTTTTACCGCCATTTAACATACGGCGCACAGAAGTAAAATCAACTTTCCTTAGAAATATCATCAAAAACAGGTACTTATTGAACTATCTTCGAAATTTTGCATATTAAAATTTCCTTTAATAAGTTTTAAAGAAAAAGAAAAAAACAGAACTCATTACAATAAAAAAAATCAACAGATATTAAATCTGAAATTAATGTAAAGTTTTGACAGGATCATGCAATAATTTTCTTGAATGAATTTCAGAATAAATTTCATCTTGCTCATAAATGTTAATATGAATTTGCGTAATTTAGAAATTTCTAGTTAACACTTTCCTAGCCTAGAAATCTTTTTGATCAATTGTTCATAACGCATACATTATTATTATTAAATGCATTTTGTACTTCCTCAATTTCAACATTCTGGAAAAAGAACCGAAAAAATTTGTAGAGCATTTCCGACTTGGTTTGGATTCTATCCATTGTTGTTAGCAAATGAAATGAAGTTGGAGTTTTCTAAATAAATATTATTCACTATTTCACATTTATTGTTCACGCACTCACCATTTATACTAAATATTTCTAAGAAATCATAACTTTTTCCCCATAAAAGAACTTCAATCTTTTCTCTTGTGTTTTAATAAATATACAGTAATACCTCTAAGGGATACCTCTTAATAAGGGACATCTGTTTAAAGGACAAAATGTCTGTCTCGAAGTACTTTTCTGTATACTCAATTTGTACTTTTCTCTTATTGGGAATGAGAGCGATTGTGATTTTTTTCTAAAGTCAACCTGAAAAGCAACACGATGGCTATTGGTTGCGGACTTCGTAATTTTTAATCACGGTCAAGTGAAGAGGACGACATCTGAGTTGACACCTCACTCTCCAAACTTCCCCGCCAACGGGAGGACTTGGGACCACAATCAGATTTAACATGCCTCAGCCCAGCTACACGGTGGTTCTTTGGTGGCATCAGGGTTCGAACCTACGGATCGTCGGAAACAAAGCCGCCCGCGAGTTTGCAACCATGTTTACTAGGCTACCGCAGTCACTGAAACATAGGCAATTCACAAGGATTACACCTGATTCGGTAGCCTACTTTCCTAACTTCCTTATCATTCATTCCAAAGTGAATACACGGAGTCCTGACAGATTTTAAATGCATCAGCCCACTGCTCGACGAGCCTGTAGTGGTATCGGGACTTGAACACACTACTCACCTGAGACAACACTGACTTTGAAGTCGTGACCATGACCATTCTGCTACAAGGCCGCTCACAAGCAAAAAAAAATGTAATAGACTATAAAACTATCTGCAAACAGTGATAAACTAAACGGCAGTGAGAGGCGAATGACATAGTGTAGACGGACGCTCCATACTTTATAATCGGTATAACTAATTTAGTAGGGTAAAGTCGGATGAAACAAAAAATTGACTGTGCTTGCCTTCGCAGATTGATTGATTCGTCTTTCGGTTGCCGATTGATGCGTTTTTTGTTTGTTTTTATCTGGAATGGGACGTCGGATAACAAGGAGGATGTATGGTTGGATTAATGAGTCTCCTACTGTAAATATAAATTACTTTATCTGCATTAGTTTTATAATTGTTTTGTACTTAAATTAGTTTCCAGATGTTCTATAAGTTAAAGTTAATTTGCTTGTCTTAGGAAGGGGTACTCAAGCTCTTTTAGTCGTGGTTCATATGTGTTAAGACTGTTTTTACAGCTATTTACTTTTCAAGAATTTTTTATAAGCGTTCAGTTCCTTTATGATAGCACTTCTTTACAGAAGTAGAATGGACACAATGTAATAATGTCTAAATACTTCCATTAAATTCACATGATGGTTTTTATTGAGAAAAAAAAATCCCGTGCTCTGTTCTCTCCAACTTCTAGGCCCAAACTTCACTGAACAAGTAGATCCATGGGAAAACTCAAAAAAAAAAAAATGTTTTAAAGGTTAATAGAACTAACTCTCTCAACATGTTTTCTGTATGATTATACTTAGGTTAATTCCCATCCTGTATATTAAAATCAATTTGTCCTATTTAAATGCTCACAAAATACAAAAAGCAATAAAAATGATACAGTTTTCCCAGGAATTGCTAGCTTCATCGTAAATATAGTCTTGTCGACTATCATACCGACCAACATATGCGAGTTATTTCTCAGTAATAATTTAAAGTTTTGTTATTACTAAGAAATAACTATTTGATAAAATTTATTTTGCATATTTATTTATCCTTACGTACATGATATTGTAGATTACAGCTATTCATGTTGATTTAATTGGCTTAGGGAAGCCATTGATTGAAGTAACTTTCAGTTTGGAGAACATAGTGTTTAAAATCTGCTGAGCTCTACTAGGACGGCTATCAAAAGGTCAAAAAAACTCTGTTAGAAATGTGCAACTCTGAACGGTGATTAAATAAAAAAAAGTCTTTGGAATGATAAATAAAAATTTTAAGTTCCGAACTCGATTGTTTTTAATAATAATTAAAACTTTTCGATACTGCATGTCTCTTCAGTCTACAGCTTCCTAATACCAAACAAATCAACAGTAATAGCCGTAATTTACCACATTATGTTATGTACATAAGAATCAATTTTTATCCAGATATCTCGGATATTTCTTAGTAATAATTAAAACTTTACGATGTTACCATATGCAAGTGTCGCCTGATTATATATGTATGCAAATATTATTTTATGGAAATGTCACTGTGCGAAGATGTGTTAGTAATTCCTCTCCTGCGACATATTGTTTTATCGTATCTGATAAGACCTGTACCTTAAATGTGTCTTTCGTGATAATGATATAAATCAGGCAATCTTTTATTGTATAAGATTCCAAAACTTCAGGAAATTTGTGTGATAAATGTATATTGAAGTACTTTAGACAAATTTACCACATTATTCCTCAGCTAAAACATTTGGCGAAATTGCCAAAACAAACTCGCTACAAAACTACGCCTTTTTTGGCAGGATTTTTTATACTTTCTCGTGATGGGATCTTTTCAAATTACCCAAAAATCGGGTGGGAAAATATTAAGAATCATACCGAGTTTTATTACTTTGGTTTTAATTAATATCATTCTAGTGTTATTCTGGTTAGTTAGTGTTCTAGTGTACATAAGTATCAAATATTACGGAAAATAAATTTTATCTCGGTTATTTCTTAGTAATAATTAAAACTGTACGATATTACCTTTATACGTATCATGCCACTTTTTTTGTATCATGCCACTCAACAAATGAAACGATGAAACATTAAGTGATGACGTACAATCGCTGCCTTCACCTTCACCTTCCTCTCCTCTTGCGTCATAAAGCTTGCATGAACAAAGAGAATCAACCTGTTACTTCTCCACGTGCTGGGATCAAGACCCTGAAGACAAGCAGGAAATGGCCTGAAAATCAAACTGGCCCTATCAACGTATTTCGTATAAGTCCTGAGCAGTGAGCTTAATTATTTATAAGCGAGGCAAGAATAAACTATATGAAAAGAGAGAGCACGTGCTTAATACATCGGAAAATATAGGCACAAAAATGTTTGCAGTCGTAGTATTTACCATGGTAAATTTCTGGAATCAATAAAATCTGCAAATGAGGTAAATTCCACAAAACAGGGTGCTAATAATATTTTTTTTTAAAAAAAATGATCTAAACCAAGAAGTTATAAAAATAGTTATTTTTTACTGATCCGAAAAATAAAAAGTTTGATTTTACATTATTTTTAGTAAGCAATGTAATAAAATTGATCGAATCATGGGAAATAATTTCAAAGTTACGGAATATTTTTATATGAATATCGTAGTCTCTCTCTCTCTTTTAACTCTAAAATATATCACACACAGTCGTATTTAGAACTGAGAATTTTTGCTTTTTACCTATAAGACAGGATTGAAATTTCATTTTTCAGTCCTTTTTCGTCTTTTCCTATAAGAGCAATTAAGTTACGTGAGAATTTTAAATTAATTTTGTCCAATTCACACTCTCCAATTTTCTAAAGAGAATGTGTGACACAAAAGTAGCCAAATTTAGAAAAAAAACTTTTTGATTGAGAAAAATATTGTAATACGTTACAAATTATCGGGTAAAACAAAAATTATTCAAACCAGACTGTTCATTTAGTTATTTGATGCAATTTTTTTGTAAATGAACTTAGTAATTTTTAATAGTTTCTTGTTTTGATTGGACTCGTTTTTCTCGAAATAGACTTTTTTTGTATTCAAAATGTTCCAAATCATTCAAATTCAGTTTGAAATCTCAAATATTTTACTGTTTGTTTATGTTTTGCATAATAAATTCAAACACATTGAGTCTTAATTATTTTGATAGTTTATTTAATAACTTCGCAGCTAAATATTATTATTTAGAGAATTTTTTTTAAAAAAAAATATGCTCTACAAAATTCAAAATTTTTCCTCTCAACTGTTTATTATTCAATTCAAAATTTGTCATATTTATATAATATGAGTAAAACTTTTATGAAAGTATTGTTTTTTAAATTACAAGTCACGAGCAGCTACTTAATACATGCGAAAAATAGGAAATAGTTTCTAAATTTGAACACTTTATCCGATAAAAAAAAAGCACTCTAACATTAATTTTTTTTTCTGACTTTGCTATACTTTAGAGAACAGCATACTTCATAATGTTACAGATTTCTATCCGAATCCGTCTCTTTTTTTTTTTCTCTCTTGTAAAATGTGTTCCAAGTTTCATCTCCTGTACTGCAATGGTAAATGACATTTAAACTTACATATTCGCGTAACAAATGGTGCCCTTTTGGAATGTTCCTAAATTTTTAGATAAATACATCATAAACAGATGTATATGTTACAACGTCACATAGTTATGTGAAACTTGGAACAATTATCTGTCTGGAAATGTATTCGAAATTTTGATCATGTTCTTTAACGTTAGATGAAAATAGCTATAAAAAATATAATTTTTTTTGTTGAAACCATGTAACTAAACTCGCTTTTGACATCCCAATTTAATTTCTCGAAACTACCCCAACAGTGGAAGCATTTGGTCAACAGTTCGTATTAGTAGAGCTCATGTTGAAGAGCTCTACGAATTAAAGGACATTAGTGGGTTTTTTTTTTATTTATCTTCAAGTTTATTTGTAAATTGAATCACATTGAACAATTGATGTGCATTAGTTTGAGTTTATCACAGAAAAATTGTGTTATTTCTCCTCACAGTGGTTGATGGATCTCATTGACTCAATGTTCCCATAAACGTGATCTTTTCGCAACGTATTCGACTCATCTAATTATATTCGGGTCTCTTTCACTCGAAGTAGTCGGGATACATGGTTACTAAATGAATTGCGAGTTACAGTATTAATATAAATTCCAAAATCGATATGAATTTTTTGCATTACGTTTACATTCCTTCGATTTTATTTTTAATTATTATGGAAATCACACTTAATCAAGAAAAAAATCTTAATAATACTTAAAATTTGACAAATAAAAATGGTTCCACGTATAACTCATTTCACTGACCGCGAGATCTTGAAATAGTCCCTTACCAAAAAAAAAAAAAGAAAGAAAGAAAAAAAAAAAAAACAGAAATCCAAATCGTAATATTTCGCTTTTCGAGAAATGATTATTCACCTCAAATTCAAAAAAGTTGAATAAAAGTAATGAAATGATCAACTCCCTCTCTTAGACCCAAAGTTTCAAAGGACACGTCTCAAAGACAACTTTTTATTCATCCCCGCCTAGTCGTAATTTTATCTTTTCTCTTTAGGGGCGAAAATTACCGTTAAAGATACTCCTGCTCACCCAGATTTTTTTTACCTTTTTTTTCCAGAGATTTTGCTTCATTGCCGCGTTTCTTTCAATGTTAGCGAGGGGTTTCGTTCCTTCTCCCTCTCTATTTGACTCATGTCTCTGCTCTTCTTATTTCGATGCTTTTAAGGTTGTGGCGATGCACTTCTACCAGACTCTTGTGTCATAACTCAATCAAATACAATTAACTCTAAAAGTCAATAACCTACAAAAGGACGCTTTAGTCGAATCTCACACAACAATTTATTAAACAGCTCGGTAGCATAATGTCTGAGGGATATGTGCCCTCCTTTATAACACCTTCGATAAATTCTCTCATTCAACTAATACCGAGCTAATAGTCTCTTATCAAAATCTCTCCAGTTGAAGCTGACTTGATCTCTCGACTCCTCTGTGACTGCTATCGCCCTTAGCCACTCTTGATATCGTTGCAAGGCATACACTCAGTGCTAGTCCCACTCGACCTCTATCGTCTAAATTTCCTTTTGCTTATATACCGTCCTATCTAGCTCATTTCACTTTATTCCTACCTGCCTCTAATTTGCGTAATCACGTTTCATTTGGGTTGGGAAGAAATTGTTTATTTCGTGCAATCAATCTCAATTAAAGTCTCCAAGCTTAGTGAAGAGAAAATCGCAAATAGCCCAACGTCACAAGGTTTTCCCTCCTACATCTCTTTTATTGGCTAATTCCTTATAGTTCTGTTTTCTTAAAGGATTTTGACTCTACCATGTGCTTCTTTTTCGGTCTTTTTTTAGGTGCGGAAGCACCATTTGATTATTAATTTCTCATGTGTCCAATTACTCTCGTGCGGAGTATAAGTTCGCAATTGCAAATTGGAATTCTGTAGCGTATTTATTCCCCGATATATAAAATAGAAAGTGGGAAAAGATAGTTATGTTTTCTCTTATCAAGAAGTTTTAATGTCGTGAGGGGGGGGGAGAAGATTAATCTAAATCTCGTAAAAAGAGAGCCGTAGTAAAACCGTTATCAAGCAGATTCGCGAGCTAACGGGTCCGACTGTAATTTAATTTCTTTATTCGAACAATATCGCATTAGCTTTAAGAAAATAATGAGCGTTTGTCATATGATGAGGATGTTCGAGATCATTTGAGCTAGAAACCATACACGATACATATGCTAAACAAAAAATTGACGAAATTGAACAGGACCATCAAGAAACTGAACCAGAACCTATTGTTAAGTTAATGAACAGAGTGATTTAAATTTAATATCTAGCGGGTGAATTTGACCAAACGTTCACACCGACATCAGGATTTTTCACATTTTCATCTCCGAGTTAATTAAAAAATAAGTTCCAATTTCTTTTACAAAAAATGATTCGAGTATCCCGGATCATATAGAATTCTTGTAAATAACATTCAGTTTGTTGAAATATGGTTTTGATTTGTTATTCCTTCCACACAAAGAATAAATATTTATAATTTATAATTGTCTGCCTCTTTTTGATCACTAGGTGTTAAAATTTTTCTTACCAAATCCATTTCGATCTGTATGTAATGCGTGACAGGTACTTTTTAGATGTCAAAAACATATCGTCTGTAATTTTCATTGCTCGCATGAAAAAATTAACATTCTGAAATGTATAATAAATATAACGCCCACTTTTAATACATCAAGTATTGTATGTTTTTAAATCATGGTAAGTTGCGTGATTCTGGCAACCCTATAAAAGTTGGACATTGACTTCGAAAGAGACACACCCAGTAATTTATTTTTGTGCTATCATCCTAAACTGACTGACGAAATCTTTAAAAAAAAATATATTAAGTGAAAAATCCCAGTTTATGTCTGCAACACATTAAAATTTTTGCTGTTTCCCGAAGTGAAATGAACGAGGTATTTCCGTTTGATGTAACGGTCATTACATAATCTTTCAGTTAAAAGACAAGTTTTCATTCTTTCTTTCTTTGCCGATGCCAAAACATGTTGGAAGTAAAATGGGAGACGGTTTACTCTCTTTGCTTTTTGATTTAGTTGTTCAAGGAAGTAACTTTTCTCCAATTAAAAATACAATTCGTAACAGTTTTTGACCCCGCTAGTAAAAACAAGAATTAACAAACAAAATAGAAAATGGCTTCATTTTAAAGTAGCTATTTTTCTTATAAAACAGTGAAAACGTGCTCAAGAGAGATGAGACTAATTAAGATTTTTTAGATTTTTGGTTTCATATTCCTACTTATCTAAATGTTTCTTTATTTTTATTTTTAAAAACCCATAAAAATAGAATGACATGACTTTCGTTTCAGGATTTGTCATTGTTTTCGTTTAGTTATGTTAAATTGAAATGTAGATAAAAGCTTTCATCTTTTAAGTGTTCTTTTTTTGCGAGTGCATCACTTTCTGAGTCATTTCATTGCAATTAAAGGCAAACATTTGTGAATTAGGTGAAAAATATGTTTGCGCAAATGTGAATATATTAAAAAAAATTACATTTCCGGGTATTGATGGAGAGTTTCTAACTTGCTTCTTTTGCGAATGTGGGCCACAGCAAAAAAACGCGATAATTTTTCTCAAAGATTTTTCACAGCTAACGTTTTCGACGCATTATTTTTAATTTTTAACACTTCATTATAACTATTAAAAATGTATTAATATTACAAGAAAACTAAAATATGTTGATTTTTGTTTTCTGGGAGGGATATTTAGATGGTAAAATCCTTTGCCATGCTTTGGCAACGGAATACAAATATCGTACCAAATGCACCTTTTGATTAAATTCCTATTAGCTCTCTCTCTCTTTATATATAGAGAGAGAGATATATATATATATATATATATATATATATATATATATATATATATATATATATATATATATATATATTTATATATGTTGTTCAAATTTTCAATCTTTAATAAAATACTTTTTATTCATTCACTCAAATTCAAATGCATTTTTTAAAACTTGTAGTGGATGACATTTAATGTTAATACAGTTTGTTCCAATATTAATTCATTTAAATAAATTTGATTGGTGAAAATACTGTTTAGCCCAACCGCTTGGCGCGATTTCAAAAATTGCCAAACTTGGCAATTTTTTTTTGGCTGAATGTTAAGTCAGCCAAAAAAAATTGGCAAAATATTGCCAAATAATTCCTGTCGCCAAGGGTGGTTGGGCTAAACTGCATTCCACCATTTAATTTATCGGAGGAATTAAGAAACAAGCCAATGCTTCTACTATGTCATTTGTCTTACAGTGGCAAAGTTGGTAGATCGTCAGCGTAGAATCTTCCTGCCTTCGGATCGAATCTCGTCGAAGCATAAATTTTTTTTATTAGATTTTCAAATAATTAATTTTAGTTTTATATGTGAGAAAAAAATTTCTCTTATATAAGATATTTAGCAGGATATAAATTTAGGAATAAATACCGTCAAAGATGAAGTGTGTAGATCGCTGGAAAAAAATTTCTTTTCCTACTTAATATTGAGATTCTGTCATATGTATATACATATTTATATTAATTGTAATTATTTAATAAGACGTAACTAAAATAAAAAATTTCTTTGTTGACTTAAGTAGAAATTGTTTTAATTTTTTTTTATATTAATTGTTTAAAAGTGAGATTGAAAACCAAACCGACTATTTTTATCGGGGAACATAACCCTCTCGGGCTTTAATCCCCTGTGAATTGGCTATTATTTGAGGTGAGACTGAATTAAGATTGAAAAGAAATCGTTATTTAATAGGGTTGCATTATTTCGATGGTTCCTATTTTGGTACATCTAATATCATGCATTTTGGCGTCATTTGGTTTTTCAGCGCCAACACTTTGGCTACCATAGAATCAGCCCATTTAAACGCTGATGCGGGACAAATTATCCTTGTGCAGAACGTCTGTCATTCCAAACCCCAGTGGTCAAAGCTACTAGCTTGGTGGACAGAAATGTGCAAGTCGAGCCGCAAATTCAAATAGCGAGGGGATGTTTGGTTTACTTGAATTACCACAGCTCTAAGAGATATACAACTGCTACTGGTAATGGATCTCGTAATTTTCATCAACGATCGAATGTTGAGAATGATATCTGCGGTAGTACTCCACTTGCAACATATAAAAAGGATAAGGAAGTTAGGAATGTCAGAGTCAGTAGTTTAGGTGCCATCTTCATCACTTGGCCAGTGCTGGATTTCTCTATAAGTTAGGCAGACTGCAAATAGGATTCGGAAGTATACTGGGAACCTCCTGCATCTCATATTGTAATTTTTTTAAGAAAATTACTCAGTTTTTGACACATTGAAATAAGTTGTACAGAATTTTGCAACAAACTTCTGCCGATGTCTCTGCATTCACAAATTTTTATAAATTAAAATTCATTTTATAAGTGAAATCTTGATAATTATTATTTCACTACACAAACACAAACACACACACACACACACACATATATATATATATACATATATATACAACAATTACTTTGATAAAATATTTTTTGTTATGAATGAATAGATTTAGATATGTATCAGGTCCAGAAATACGCACAAAACAGCGATAATTTGTCTTTGACAAAGAATCGCTGGAGTTCGACAAATAATACGACCAATTGTTTTGAATACCTAGAGCCCCATCAAACCAAAGTCCACCCTTGCCCTTGACTATTTTAGAATTACAAGAATTATGAAATAATTTATCTGGATATTGCTCATAAAGTTATGGTTTTATTTTGTGTAAAGTGATTGTGGAAGTCTAGAGGTCATGGTCGCGAACTCGCGGCCGGCATTGTTCCGTCGAGTCGTGGATTCGAGCCTTCATGACAATAAAGATCCGCCGTCTTGCCGAGGTGATGCTCGTTAAATCTATTAATGCTCCGTGTCCTCCCATTGGCGTGGTGAGGAAATTCTGAGAGGGAAATACTAGCTCCAGGTCGGCCTCGTCACTTGACCTAGACTCAAAATTACGATATCTGTCGCCTATGGTTCTCTTGTTGTTTCTATGAGTGACGTTAATAAATAATCAATCATATTTGGAGGAGAAGTGGTCAGCACTATCCTGAACCACTTTTATTTATTTATTTGATTACACATGGTATCCTATTATGATTATGTTCCCAACGTAAAGTTATATTGGCGGTATAAGTTTGTTCTCTTTTCACCATGACCACCATTTATTCGCTTGAGCCTTATTTTCTTTAATTTAATTTTATTTATATGGGACGGATAAAGAGTAATCTTTTGATATGAATATGGATTATTCCCAGTAATTTAGAGACGTTTTCAGCTGAATTTTTTATTCAAAACTTGATTCGCATCCTAAATATTGGACTACACGAAGTCGAACAGCGCGCGATGGATGCCGTAATTTCAACAAATGGTTTAAAATGTTGTGGTATTTATTAAATCACGCTTAGTTACCCTGTGTTCTATTATATGGAAGACTAAAAATACATATTTTCAAGAAACTTGTAAAAACCACTCATAGACTTTATGTGTAAATTATAGATTGGTCGAGTTGATTTGGACTCTTTTATTACTCCTACCATTTTTGTTGATATTTTTGTGATAATGCATCTGGCAGGATTTAAAAGATAATGTAACTGAAATGTTGAACATCTGAATTATGTTTTGAGTCCATAAATGCATCCACGGAACATTTTCTATGTTAAAAATTATGAATTGTAAATTAAAACTTTTTGTAAATTAAACTACATTGAAATATCGATTTCCTGCATTTACCGCAAGCAAGAAACTGCTAGCAATTTTGAAATCTCTAAGCGGCTAGGCTTAAAAGAAATAAAAATCCAGACTAGTGGGGAGGGAAAAGAAAGAAACCTGTTCATCCTACTCTGTTTTTATTGCCTCATCCGGTAATCACTGGGTGTTGCAGCTTCCGTGATGATTATGGAATATTCTAGCAAAGGTCTGGCCTTTTGCTGGTTTGAATTTCGAACAAGTGTTTTTCATTCCTAAGTGACAATGAAAGATTTATGGTTTTGTTAAATAATTACAAATTTGAAGACTGAATTTCAATTATGTTTAATAGACACTTTTTCTTCGAATGAAGTTTGTAATTAAAAAGTCATAAGAAATGCAATGACCCTTTTAATTATAAGTTTTAGAATTTCAAATAATCAAAGAATCGGATTCTGTTTTCCTTCTTTTACGTTAACATTGAAAATGCTTTAAATAAAATAACTCTTTTCTCAAAAAGTTCAGTTAATGCAATATTTTTTATACAATTAGAAACGAAGGATGAAAAAAATTCATTCGAATAAACGTTCATTATTCACATGTGCTTTTCTAAAATAATTATAATGATCGTATGGCAATGAGTTACGTAAATAATTATCGGTTGTCGGTTATAAGAACATTTCACTTTTAGCTATGAAGAGAAAAAAAATTACAAATATTATTTTCTATATTAAAAGTTCAGCAAGTTTTGAATTTTTGAAGAAAATGTATTGAGTTATTTTGTCAACTTTTCTATTCTTTTTTATTCTTTCCAATAAGAGTTTCGCATTTTTATTCTGAAATTTATTTTATTTACGTACTTTCCAGACGACAATTATTGTTAATCTTAAGCTGAAAATGTTAAATTAATTTTCAGTATTAGTTTCCATCTAATAAAATATATATATAATTAGGGTTTAAATATAACATTATTTTAACATTTGTCTCACTCACTTTACCGAAATATATAATGTATCAAATGTTCTATACGAATTACGTTGTCTTTGTGTAAATAAGCATTTTCTTTCATAATTCAATTAAACTCGATACAATTTTGTTACGCAGCACTATTTGATCAAGTTCAATATCTCGCGGTAAAAATCTCATTATTTGTAGCAATCATGATTACCTCAATTCCATAACAGTTCCAACATTTCTAAGAATATTTTTAGTAATGCCTTTTGCATCATCTGACTTCTTCATAAAATTCAATACTTCTTCAAATAATTTTAAGTGAAAGACCACGACTATAATCTGGTATCTGCCATATTATATTGATTGTAAAACCGGTACCTAATTCTTTTTTGTCATTACTACTTCTGAAATTTTCAGCACTAGAGTTCTTCTATCTATTATTATAAATCGAATAGAGTCGTCGAATTTTATTATGTCTAAATTTACCTGAATTTATGAATCAGTAAGTTATATCAATGAAATTCTGAAGCAGATATACACTCATGGGCAAAAAAATTAGCGCACCAAGAAGTCGTCAAAATGAAACGAAATTTTACATACATACTGACTACTTTGATATAAGTAAATGATTAGGAAATCAAAGAAAAAGGGTCATTTATTTCAGAGAAAAAGGCAAAAGAACGGAGGATTTAATACTCTGTTGAACCCCCTGTAGCGCGAATGCACGATGCGATACGATCGGGCATTGAGGCAAACAAGTTCTGCATGATGTCTTGAGACATTTCGTTCCGTATTTGCTGTAACCTTGCTTCTAGTTCGTTCAAACTCGTGGGATGCCTAACAAATGATCCCAGATATACTCGATTGGAGACAAATCTGGGGATCGGGCAGGCCAAGGAAGGGTAGTAACAGTGCGGAGACAGTCTTGTGACACCCTTGCCGTGTGTGGCCAAGCATTGTCTTGTTGAAAAATGGCTCCTGGGAGCCGTTGCATGAGGGGCAACACATGTAGTTGCTGGATGTCATGGACATACCACTGGACTGTCATGGTGTCAATGCTAGGGGTGACCGTGTGTTATAGGCAATGGCACCCCATACCATCACACCAGCTGTGGAGCGGTGTGTCGCTGTAAAGCCAAGGCAGAATTGAGGCGTTCACCACGGGGTCTCCACTCACGAACACGATTGTCATCACTGCTGAGATTGAATCTGGATTCGTCGCTAAAGACGTCCTGGTTCCTTTCCGCTGTAGTCCAGTTTCCTCGTGCGCGGCACCACTCCAAACGGAAGTATCGATGGGTGGGCTTCAAGGGCAGCACACGTAATGGGCGCCGCGATCCCAAATGTCCTTCAGCCAGGCGCCTTCGTATGGTTCGAGAAGACACAGGGGGCCCTAGTGAAGGTGCTACACATGCCTGGATGGCGGCCGATGAACAGTTGGCTGTACGCGTGCATTTCTTACGATGTGGAGGTCTTCTCGACGACTGGTCTGTCGAGGGCGTCCTGAGCCTGATCTTCGTGTAAATGACATCTCTCTCGGATCCACTGGTCCCAACACCTACTCACAACACAATCAGAGCGGCCTAATATACGAGCTACTCGCCTAGCTGACCACCCATGCCGATGATTCTTCCCCTCTCAAACTGCGACAGCTACTCATATTGTCTTCGAAAACGGTGTAATTTCATGTGTACCTCAGCTCTTCCTTTGTAAGCGATTCAGCATACTCAAACAAGCTTTGGTTATCTGTTTTATACTCCACGGAGAACGACGTTAAACGCCCTCTACCGGCTATAAGTAATGCGCTATCACGCTGCATTTCTAATCATTTGCATATCTCCCCGACATGTATCTTCACGCCAAGTTTCGTTATGATTCCGCAATTATTTCTTGGTGCGCTAATTTTTTTGTCCATGAGTATATTATATGACTTACGATGCGAATAAATATTTATAAAAAAAAACCCTGAAAACCAGCTTCTTTAAAAACAAATTATAATATAACATAAAATGTAATTAATGTTATATTTATTTACTTCTTTGGTTATTTGTATGGGTATTGTGGCCACGGTAGTTTAGTGGCCATGGTCGCGGCTAGCGTTGTTTTCGTCGAGTCGTGGTTTCAAGCACTGATGCCACTAAAAACTCGCCGTGTAATGGGGCTGATGTACTGTAAATCTGGTCGATGTCCCAAGTTCTCCAGTTTGCGTGGTGTAGAAGTTTGGAGAGAAAGGTGTCAGCTCAGGTTCCATCCTCGTCACTTGATGGAGGTTCAAAATTGTGATGTCAAATACCAATAACACTTGTGTTGCTTCTAAGTGCGAAGCTCCTGAACAATCACATTTATATGGATATTTTTTATCACGGAACGTTCATTACAGTGCGGGAGAAAAAACTGTTAATGTTAACATTATGTAGAATATCTCTTGTTAAACGACTCTTTTCACTGCTGTCATTGTTTCTGAGATTCGGCAGTGTTTGCCATTGTTATCAGGATAGTACATTTATTATATTAATTTAAAATTTGTTTCTGAGTGAAGTTAATTACCATCTAAATTACCATCTGCCACAAGATGTCAAATTCATTTCTAGCCGTGGCAAATTTGTAACATGTAAAAGTCGTGTGAGCCGTATTACATGTAGTTAAAATGGTGATTTATTTTTCTTAATTTTTGTTTTTCGAAGGAGGAAGCTTACACGGGACATTCCGTTTTCTTGTGATTTGTAACAGTACTTAGTTGTTCATAGCAAATTTTTGTGTTATGTTTATTGAGTTAAATTTTTGTGTTGCGTTTTGTATTTATTTTAGGTGTTTTTTTCGGCATACTAACAGTTTCATTACATATAAAGTAGATTATTACATTTTACATATCGAGTCTTATATGTCACAGTAATTATACTCCGATTCCCTCGTTACTTGGAAGTATCAATGTTCGTCTCAAATTTTCTTTTAGTTTTTCTGCAACCTGGTAAAGACACACAGAATGCAAGATCGTAAAATAAATGAAAAATTGTTATAACGCAAAATAATTTTAAAAAAATCAATATTTTTTTCTTGAACATTATCTTACCAGACACAGAACTACTGAATAAATTAATAAGAGTAACATTTTTAAAATAATTATCTTGTTTTTTGAAAGCGGAGTGTGTAATACTAAGGATCCCACTTACCGGCCATTTTAATTTTGTGGACGTAATATTAATCCTATGGAATTTCGACTTTCGTTCTCAAATCTTTACTATTTGATCTATTTGAATGCAATAAAGTGCATCCGAAAGAACAAGAAAATAAAGGTTTCTGCGGAATTACTTTTTTCCTCTGATTTTTAAAAATATTTTTACCTGAATTTTAATGATTCGTTTGTGAGTTTCCCAGTCTTTAAAAAATATTTTAAAACATTTTTAAAAATTGGAGGAAAAAAGTAATTCCACAAAAATCTTCATTGTCTTTTACTCTTTCAGATGCACTTTATTGCGTTGAAATGGATGCAATACTATAATTTTGAGAATTGAAGTCGAAATTCCATAGGATTAACATTAAACTGACGAAATCAAAATGGCCGGTAGACGGGAACCTTAAACTTCCCATCTACTGGTCGTTTTGATTTCGTGAACGTACCATTAATCCTAATCACTTTCTACTACTAACGTTTTACCAATATTATTTATCCATTTGAATACAAAAAAAAAAGAGTACCCGCAAAACAAAAAATAACAAGGGTATCTGCAGAATTTCATTTTCTCTCCGATTCTTAAAAATATTTTACTGCCCTTTTAACGATTCGTTTGGGGTTTTATCTTCTTCACAAATATTAAAAATATTTTCAAACATTGAAGAGAAAATGTTATTCCACAGAAGCCTTCATAATTGTTTGCACTTTCGGGTGCACTTTTTTTGCATTCAAATTATAAGGCTTTGAGAACGGCAGTAGAAATTCCATAAGATTAACATTACGTCCTCGAAATCAAAATGGCTGGTAGACGGGATCCTTAAAAAGCAGATCAAGCAATGCAGAAGAAAAATAATGGCGTGGTAGGTTTTATTATATTGTCTGCTATTGGTATGAGAAATGGTGAATCGATCCAACACGAGTAATAAATCATCAGCGAAGTTGCAGTTCATTATCAATAATTATACATAATTAGAAAACTTTAAAAATTATACTACGGTTAGTTAAGTTAAAGTCTTCCCATGTCTAAGAAGTCCATCCAGGAGGTATCCCTCTCCATTTCTGTGGCCAGTGGGCCTGGGGCGCTAATTACGAACTTGTGTCCAGTCCGAGTGATTAACCTGACATTGGACCCACAATTAACTTCCCAAGCGAACTTGGTACTCCATTATCAACGCTGGAGTGCTAAAAGGTTGAGTTGTCCCACGACCAGCTGCTCAAGCCGAAGACAGTGGGAATCGAACCTGGGTCGGTATTCCTCGCAGTCAGACCATCGTGACCACTATACTACGATATTTTCAGTAAAATGTTTAAGATATGTGATCATATATTTTGGCTGGACCTCAAAAATATTCCTTGTTGGTCCATTCGATCTGCAAGTGTAAGTTTGACATGCTTGATATGCAATTATTTATAAATCTTGTTAATGACAAAGTAAAATTAATGTAATTCCTTCATGAAAGAACATCTGCTTATTGTTTCTCGCCTCTCAGAAGCTGTTAAGTTATTTTACTTCCTTTAAATTCATTAAACACCATCACTTAACTGTCCCCGTAACCTGACAGACAGAATCTCAAGAAGCGTATCAAAACACGAGCTAACGACACAGAAACCACAATAACACTTTCTTTTTTACGACGCATGCCTTGTTTTTTCCCTCGTTTTTCTTCTTTGTCCTTCTTCATCTTATCGAATTCGGAAATCGAATGTTTGGAAATCACGTTTTTGAGAAACGGGAGGGTTGAGTTGCAACGTTCTATTTCCACGAGAAATCGTTTTCAAAAAACAAAGAAAAAAGCAACCTTCGTAATAAATTGAAACGAAGAGAAGAAAAGTGCTTCCGCAACTAATGAGACAATTGTACTGTCAATTAGTTTGGAATTCTGCAGGTCTTACTCTTGTGGAAAAAAAAAATTTTTTTGTTAATAACAATTTCCTAGTATAATCAGGAGTTAGAGATTTAGTTATAATTTCAAAAAAAAAAAAAACGAGTGTTAATCATCTGGAAATCCTAAGTCACTAGAAGAAATTGATTGCAAAATCCCGAGACATATTATGATAATGTGTTGCTTGTTCTTTGCAGCACTTCCATTGATTCGGAAAATGTTTCCAGAGAATTTCAAATCAGAGAAGCAAAACTCAATTAATTGTTGATAAAATAGTAATAGATTATAAAAATATTAACTAAGTATGATTTACTACAATATAAGTATCATGTTAATATGCATTATATTTATGATAATCGTACTTTTATCACAAAGATCTTTATTAAGAATTTGTTTCTGTTCGATAGATGAAGAAAGATAGTGCCGGAATCAAAATTATTTCTCTCTCAACTATATGATTTAATTTTTTTTCTTTTTTTAATCTATATATATATATATATATATATATATATATATATTTCTACTCTTTTAAATTTTGGTGTACTTTCAACCTTGCCACAATTAAGTCAAAAATATGAAAATACTGCCTGTTACACTCTTTTTTTTAATGAGAAGGAAGTCCCCTTACAATAATTTTTTCTTGTTAATTTATTCTTCAGGGGTCCAAGAAAGATTTATGCAGGCGTTACAATTGGGGTATTACTCAAAATTGAGAGATACCGATCTAAAGAAATTTTATCTCTGAAAAGAACATTTATTAAGAACATTATCATTGTAAGAATATTTATTGCGGCTAATGCTCTTATAGACATTGTTTATATACCGAAAATGTTTTCATTTTTTTTTGCTTATGCAATGATAATTTTCATCGTGATTGCCTGATATTTTGAACATTCTATTTGTTTTCTTTGTCGTTTTTAAAAAGAATTACGAAATTTGATTTCGTTTTTGCATTTTAGAACAGTCATTGAAGAGAAAATTACCAGAGTAGAGGAAATAACCAAGGGGGGAAAATTATATTCTTTTCAAGCAATGTAAAAAAGAATAAAGATAGATTGCGGATTTCTTTCTTCGCTTTTCTCTACAAGTGAGTTATCATCGTTGATGAGATCTGGATTCATCATTGTGCACCAAAAAAATTGCAAAAAACATAACGTTAGTTTTCTTCCGTTGAATCTGTTCTGGTCTCATGGATTGTAAAAGTTATGAAGACAATTTTTTTTAATGCGAAGAGCGTCATATTCATGGATTTCTTTATGAAAAAGGAAATGAAAACGATTAATGTACTATATTACAATAAATTACCTTTTCCCTTTAATAACACGAATACTTTTTAAGTCGTTCTCGTACCTAAACGTGGCAGCGGTAGCCTAGTGGCAAACTCGCTGCAATCTTTGATTTCGTTGAGTCGTGGATTTGAGCCCAGATGTCACTAAGGTCCCACTGTGTTGTGATGCATATTAAATCTGGTCGAGGTTCCAAGTCCTCCCGATGGTGTGGAGTGAAAATTTGCAAAGGGAGGTGTGTCGTTCTTGTCACTTGACCGAAGTTCAAAATTACGAAGTCCATCGTCAAAAATCTTCCAGCTGCTTCTTAGTGCGATGTTAATAAGTAATCACATTGCCAAAGGGGAAAATAAAATTACCTCTACTTCTCCGAATTTCGAGTTCAAATAATTGGAAAAACACATTCGATTTTACATGAATTTAAAGAATTTTTTTATGTTAATTAAATCTGAAATTTTAACAATTTGTTTCGTATAAGTCACTCGTCCAAATTCAATCAATTTCCTTTTTTATTTTGCTAACGTTTCTGTCTCATTAAAAAAAAAATTTGAAAGTTTCCTACTTTATTATAAGATAACCTTTTTTTTTTAATAACAGTAAGAGCTTCTCTTCAATATATCACCGCTAATGTTTATACAATTTGCATAACGCGACATTAATACAAATGAAAACAATCAAGAAAGACGTTTATTTTGTTATAAAAATCGCTTTATTCTTTAACTATTCTATTAAGGTTCGACGTTATTAGCTGCATATATCATTAATAGCTAGCTAAAGATTTAATAAGATAACCGTATCATAATTAGATAATTGTTTACTGATTGATATTAATGGTGATATACTAATGATAACAATAATTACACTAATGATGCTTAAACATTCAGCGTCGACAAGAAAGATTTATTGTAGTAGAGAGTTAAAAAAAAATCTTTTTTGTTCATATTTTAACCTGTTAACTTTGTTTTTCTTTTATTGTATTGATATTATCGAAGTCTCTGCAGTTTTCTTGATAAAGGCGTGTTATTAAGGACAAAAAAAACCCTTCGAACAGCATTAAAAATAAATTGGCAACAAAATAAAAACTTAACGGAAATATATTTTTAAAAAAAGTTAGATGTTTTAAATAACAAGCTAAGGTCCAGCCTTCTATTATTCAGAACAAAAATGAATAGCGGACTTTCTTTTCATCATACTAAGTAAAAGGTTGTGCAAAAAGAGATATTTTTTATTATAGCTGTCTTTTGTATTTTAGTAATTTCTAAAGACGCCAATTAAGAAAAGGCGGTTTAAACGCAATGAAAAATTTATTTCGTAATTAGATATTCATCTGTAAAGAAAAATTTAAATATTAACTCAGCGTTAATGTAATAATGAATTAATTATTCGAATCAAATGGAACTATTCGTAACATCAACAGTACTCTTTTTGTGCGTGCGAGGAAAAAATACTTTTTTTTCTGAAGTAATAGAACCGAAGAATTGTTCGTGCGCGCGTATATATATATATAATTAAAGCATTTTAACTTTTAAGAAAATTTGTTTCTTAGTATTTATTCCTGAAAGGTTAATTTTCAAAATATGAAGATATGGTTCTGTAAATATTATCATTGTGTATATAGTTGTTCAATTAATGATTTTTTTTTTGTTGTTGTTGTTGTTTATTGAACTTTTTATATTTTTCTACCATGCCTAGTAAAGGGTTGCCTATGCTTAGCGCACTTTATATGATACAAATTTATTTATCAATTCTGATCGTTTTTGCTACAAAAATACTTGGGAATTAAATCTTTAAAATCTTAACTTCTTTGTGACGTTCGGCTTTTCGTGAATTTCTTTTCTCTAACCTCAAGGACTTTTGGTTTACATAAAATTATTGAATTACATAAAATTGCAATTTCTCCCCAACCAAATGAAACGTGATTAGATAAATTATATGAAGATAAGAAGTGTAGTGAATTGAATCAAGCATAGTGATATATGTTAAACAGAGCTGAAAGGAATGAGAAGGGAGACAGAGGATGATGACAATCTGATAGATGTTGCAGTTTGTAGTGAATCATCCTAATTAATCTTTTTTATTGAATTGAATCAGAATGAGTGATATGGTAAGCTAATAATGTATTATTTGAATATAAAATAAGATTAACTGACGTAAGATAGGTTCGAGAGAGACAGAGATCTTGTATAGTCTTGTGTTGTCCTTTTCTTACGTACCTTGAATCGGAGTTTTGAACTTTTCGACTATTCGATTAGACTTTAAGAAGTCTGTATAGTTAAATAATGAAGAAAAGCCGTCATAACACTTCACTATAAAAATTTCATCTTCCTTATGTAAACCTTTTTCCATAAAATCAGTTTTTGGTTTTCAATTTAGTCTGCAATGGTTTGCTTCCAAGAGACTGGTTTGAAGACTTCAAAAACTAGTTAAGTAAGTTCAGTCTCCTCACATCAATTCGTTAAATGTTACAAAGAATTGTGAAAAAATAGAATTACCTAATTTCTGTTTTCCCACTAAAAGAAAGCTTATATAATCATTTAATAACGTATGTTAGACAACCATCTTATGTAAACTAATTTTACTTGCATTTTATGAAGTGTAATTCTGAATCTAAAAACTGTATGCGAACTATAGCATAAAGCATCATTTAGAAAAGTAAAATGCGCACAAAAAACTAATTACTTAAAAATTATTTAAAAGGAACGAATTATTTTATTAGTAACTTGACATTTCTATAGGACTGCTTCTGTATAATATATTTACAAACAATATTCGAAAACAACGTGATTGTATCTGCAACTTTCTGACCAACACTAAGAATCTTACGTTCTTATAATTCCGTGCTTTAATAAAATAAGCGAACTTTTTTTTTAAATGCCCTGATTAATTGTTTATTAATATCGCATATTTAGAAATAACACAAAAGCTGTTGAAGACGGATCTCGAAATTCTGAGGACCTCGAGGATGACATCTGAGGATGACCCCATTTTACCAAACGTCCACATCCCTCAGGGGCTTACCCTCTTTAGGTAGGTACAAGAATCATGATTCCGAAGCATCCTGATGATCTTTTTCTTTCCAACAATGTTAATTGTCTTTGATAGACACAGATGACGCACGCCCTGGACATCTTAGCGATTCTTCTCTATTTCCGACCCTCCTTGTCCACCAATTTTTTCTCCCGTTGGCATGGTGTGGAAGTTACAAGAGGGGGTGCCAGCTCAGGTGTCATCCGCGCCATTTGACTGAGGTTCAAAATTAGGAGGTCCGTCGCCAATAGCTTTTGTATTGCTTCCAATGCGACAGTAATAAAACTAACTAAACCACCATTTTTTCCTTTTTTTTTTTTTTTTTGCCATCTTCCTTATGTCTATATCACAGTTACACATGGTTTGGCGCAGTTTCGCCAAATTTTGTTCTTACGCCATAAACCTGCTTTTACTCACACCATCCCAAGGTGAGGACATTGAGTCTAGACAATTTTAACATACATCAGCCGCGTTGCACGATGGGAGTTTCGTGGTATCAGTGTTCGAACCCCTGACTCGCCATGAGCTCGCGATCATAAACACTCAGCAACCACAGTCTCTCATTTCACATATGTATTCCACAAGAACAATCTAATTGTAAAATACATATCTCGACCTTGTTGCAAGGAATTACAACGCAAATCATCGCAGGTGAAATATTTCGAACCCTTTAGGCTATCACGAGCTTCAGACAGACAGCGCAAATTTACTGCCTTGCGTTATGCACACAAACGTATACATTTCTAAATTCTCTCCGGACCACAAAAACTTTACCACGAGGACCAGCGAAGGGTAGAAGCACGCACGACTTACACGAAACCCTCGTGCGAGTCAAAAACTTTCGCTTTCCTTTATAAAAAAGAAAGAAAGAAAGAAAAAGCACGCGCAATGGAACGTCTTATTTTGCATGATTCTCTTCTTTTCCGTATTCTTTGGTTTCCTTGTCTTCTGGCAATGCTTCCAAGTTCTATATCAATGGGAATAATCTTTCTCCCTCGCTAATTTCGAAATTCGTCTTGAATTGTGACAGTTTCTTGCCCTTTCTCGGGAATGGAGAGATGATCTGAAAGAAGCTTTTGACCGGATGGGTCAGCAACGGATTTGTGCAGTCGGACGTGAAATGCTTTGAGCACACGTTCAGAATAATATTTATTGTCGTCATCGTTATAGGTATATATAAAAGGAAATGCATACAGATTTAAGATGTTGGCTTTTGAAGAACTATAAGAGACGTGGGAGTTGTTTTCCCAACTAAAATAAAAACTCTTAGATGGCATTAAAAGAAAAAATTTCTTATCATCGAAATTATAAATTATCTTATAATTTAATGCTCCCGTTTATCAACTATTTTGAATTAGTTAATGCAATCGTAAACCAAATGATCTTCTGAAACAATTACTTTAATTCTAAATTAATGTAATTGTTTTGATTGCACTCTAATAAATAATAATAGTAAATAATAATCATGGTTTCGGTCTGTTTGCGTTTTTTCATTAAATGTTTTTGAATGTTTTTAAAGATCTGAAAACTATCAAACTAATAATTGAAATGGATTAAAAATATGTTTGAAAATTAAAGGAAAAAGTAAACAGATAAAAGAAAAATATTCATCATTTTTAGTATAGAATTCGAATGAGTATAAAGAATTCGAATGAGTATAAAGAATTCGAAAAAATACAATAATCCAGTTTTGAAAAAGTAAGTAAAAACTCCAGAAGCCTAAGATTATGCTCACGAATTCAAAATGGTTGGTAGACGGAAACTTTAATAGCAGAGATTGCAACTATTGGGTAAAGCTAATTTTGGTAGAATTTTGACTGTAATAACTTTTGTCACATTATACAAGAAATGAAAGACCAGCATCATTTATGTCACGCGCTAAGTCTTGGATCTTAAAAGCGAAACTTCTGAATAAATTCAATTTTTGAAAATAGATATTTTTGGTTAATTTGTAAATCGTTACTAAAACAATACTACGTACGAGAGTGATTCAGAAAGTATTTTCTCGACAGAGAGCGTTGGTAAGAAAAGTTTATGTTACCATTGAGTGCTGCCATCTGTTAAACGGGATCAAAACAAATTAAACACTTTTTAATAGGTTAGTTTTGATTGGAGCTACGTCGAATTTCCATTTTCATTTTATGTCTGGTTGTCATGACCGATGAGATTTGGATTCATAATTATACACCGGAAACTAAGCAGCAATCAAAACGATGGCGAAACTGCTTCGATGAAATCGAAAACGGGAAAAATTTAAAAAGTTATGACGGTGAATTTTTGGGATGCAAAGAGTGTTATACTTTAGGACTTCTTAGTAAAAGAAAAACAATCAATAGACAATACTTCAGTGAGTACCCCATTTCTGAAGAATTTTTAGATTCGTATGCATAACTGAAATATTTGTATAGAAAGAAAAAAAATAGTGTATATTTTAATTAAATTTAAATTTTGAAATATAATTTAATTCGACCGGAGAAATTTGAATTGTTTTGAGATAAATCTCGAAGAAAAGGAAATAGCCGAATGTAAAAAGGACTTCTGATTCAGTTTATTTTGCATTGCGTGTTTAGGTAACTGATTATCAACGTCGCACTTAGAAGCAACTGTAAGGCTATCGGTAAGGAGCCTCTAACTTTGAACATCGGCGAAGTTACGAGAACTATAACTGAGCCTGGCCGGCTCTCTCTAAACTTCCACACCACACCATCGGGAGGACTTGAAGCTTCGTCTGATTTAAGGTGAATCAAACCGCGCTGTATGGTGGATCTTAAGTGACATCTAGACTCGAACCCACAATTCAACATAAAGGCTTATTTAGATGGAAAAAAAGCAGGCACTAAAAGACAGGTTTTCTATTGGCTGACTTGGTTATCGTTATAATTTAAAAGAGAACTTGCGGTTTTATTTATATACATGCCAAATAGTTCTAGTGTCTTGAATATTAATCTATAAAAATTGAAGTAATCTATTTAATTTCAAGAATGAACTCTTGCGGTACTCGAGATGGCATAAAAAAAATCTTATTTCCTGATTAAGTAGAATGATGCAATGAACAATAAAATGTTGTGACTTAATAGAACGATACCTTTTAAATTTTGGAATAATTGCTGCTCTACTTTTTTCAAATTGTTACGAATATTTCTGTTATTACTATTCATTTAAGTGATAAATTCCATTACATATAAAAATAGTTTGTTTATTTAAAATTAAAAATGCATTTTTAAGTACTCTATTTTTCCTCCTAAATAGCAGATTGAAAAGAAATACATTAACCATGCACGTATATTTTATATAAATCATAGGAATTCGAATTATGATTAATTATACTTTGCGAACTGCAAAATAACATTACAATGCTGTTGTAATTTTTGCGAAGGTTTCGAAAAACAATATTTCGTTATCCATTGTAGCATTAATATCAATAAAAAGAATTGAGTGAGTTTATTAAATTAGATTGATTAAATTTATCAAAAAACACAATCGGGATTGGGATTGCATTTTCTTCTTACTTTCTTTCTTTCTTTTTTTTTTTTTGCTAAAAAAAAGGGGGGGGGTCTTATTTCTATTTGAGAGATAACACTTCGAAACATTCTTGGTTTTAACAACTCTAACGAGATTCATATGATGAAAAAAAGCATTCAGTAATTTTACTTTTTATCCACTTAACAACAAACATGCTGTTATACAATAATCGATAACATAATTATAGAATCGATATTTATAAGAAATGCATAATTGAAAAAATAAGCGATGCTTAGATTCAGCGCTTACATTTACGGAATAATTATTTTTGATTGGGTACCTAACGGAGATAATAAGTATTGTAACTCCCAGTCGTGTTGTGGATTAACTTGCTTAAAGATCTTTTTTTTAATAAGATAAAAAAAACATGTCAGACAATTTCGTATGATTAATTGAGCAATCGCGTATTTTGAACACTGCAATGTTACAATAGACAAGGAAAATGCTGAACCAATTATACCCTTAAATAGAATGTTACGAAATTGTGTTGGAATATAATTTATGGTATATGTTACTGAGATAGAATCAAACAAAAGACAGGGGGAAAACACATGTTATAAGACGTCTAAATGAAGCTTTTGAAGAGTAACTAATTTTGTTTTTTTACAATAGAAAAATCATTGTTGATTTCACAATGAAATGGGAGAGAAAATGTTTCAGCGGAAGATTGCTTTTGTATTTTTCTTTCTAAAATAGGAACTTAAGGAAAAATTTTGAGTATTTTTTAAACTTCTTTATTAATGTCAAAGGAACATTAAATTTTTTTTTCTTTTCTTCATTTAAACTAGGTCGGGGAATTCAAAGTCTTCTTACACATAGCTACACATATCCAATATTTAGTTTTGATGAATTAATAAGACAAATATTTTTAAAAGAAAGTCACTTTTTTCCAAACAAAAATATTCAAAGATCGAAAGCATTACAACGGGTTCTCTTGCGTATTTTTTTTAACTAACCTTTGATGTTATTTTACTGTATTATTTGAACTCAGCTTTGAGACATAACTGTAACTTATGTAAATAATGTATATTGTATTGTGATGAAAAACTTCTACCCGACTCTTCCATGACTCAGTCAAATACAACTAACTCTAAAAGTCAATAACCTACTCACGGATACACCAGTCAAGTCTCACACAACTACTCAATTCACAAACTTATCAATTTCTGTAATATAATGTGAAAAGAATATTTGCTCTCTTGGGTGACCCCTTGGATTAATACACCTATTCGACTGTTATTGAACTAATACTCTCTTACCAAAACCTCTCCTCTTGAGATTGTGTTGATTTCTGAAATCCTCTGTGACCGTTGTCGCCCATTACAACTCTTGATATCATCTATCGCTTGTGAGACACACACTCAGCGCTAGTCCCACTCGTCCTCTATCCTCTAAATTTCCCTTTTCTTATATACCGTCATATCTAACTCATTTCACTTTATTTCCACCTGCCTCTAATTAGCATAATCACGTTTCATTTTGGTTGTGAAGGAATTGTCATTTCATGCAATGAAATTCAATTAAAGTCCCTAAGGTTAGCGAAGAGAAAATCGCTTATAGCCCAACATAAATAAGTTATTATTTACAACGTAACTTATTTACATAATATATATACACAGTATACATATTATGTAAATAAGTTATGTGATCGCTATGTAACAGGAGGGTGGGGTCATAGCGTGGCTCTGTTCTTATGCAAATAAATTATATGTATAAAATATGGTATACTGAACCTATTCAATGTCCAAAAGTAATTTATTTAGTTCATTTCTTTTTACAAAGTTACAAGTAAACTTAAATTTATAAGTATTCAAAAATAATTATTTTAGTTCACTTCTCTTGTTAACTAAAAAACTTTATGATATTATTCAAAAACGCAAAAAATATTGTACTGGTTCTATCCAACAACTTTCTAAGAACAATCTTCATAGTTAAATTAGATGGAGGGATGCTTTACGAATGGATGGTTAGATGTGTGGATGCTTTGGGAATGTTTTCCTTCTTAACAATTATAGCTAACGAAAGTTTGGTAGATGCCTCGTTAGGGCAGTTCATAAAAGCTCAGTTAAATTCCTATGAATTAAAGCAGAGCGACGCTTATGTTTAGTAAATTTAAGTGTTGAATAATAACAGTCAAAGTAATAAGAAAAGTACACAAAACCAAGATTGGTTTCAACACTCACATTTCGGTTTCAGGATATTTTGTTCCAGAACTTGTTTCCGCAACTCAATAGCTGAACTACCGTTTCGTCTTACAAAAATTGCCTTGGGAAAAAATTCACAAAATAGTGTAGAAATAAAGTGTAATATAGGTTAATTTTACAATTTCTAACTACTAATACTGAACAAACGGCTCTTTAAAATATTCCTTTCTAAAATGTGGCTTCCAAAGTCAGAGAGGCTAACCTTATCTGCTATATAAGAAACGTAGTGAGTTAGACATGGAGAGACTGAAAGTATAGAAACATATAAGAAATAAGAGGAGATAGAGGAATTAACGAGATTGATGTACACACTCAATAGGTTTGAGCAAGTGTGAAATGATATTCTAAGAGTGTGGATCTGACTAAGATTCTAGAAATCTAGTTAAACTATGCTTACTATTTGGATGTGACCGTGATGTTGCAGTGATTAGTGTGTTTGATTGCGAACACTACCGTCTCAGGTTCGATTCCCATTGGCTTCGGCTTGGATAGCTGGTCGTGGGTTAACTAAGCCGATAAATGAATATCAAGCTCACTTTGGAAGTTCTGGGGATCCAGCATTGGGCAAGTCACTCAGCCTAAACACTAACTAGTAATTAGGTCTTTGGCCCAAAGGCTACAGAAAAGGAGATGGGTACCTTCTGTTTTCTTAACCTCAAACAGATTTTAACTTATAAGCTTTCGGATTATTTAGGATAAGTAGAATTTTCAGTTATAATATATGGTCAAGGAGTCTCAGGACCCTTAAAATTCAAAACTTTTCAATTTTGCGAAGAAAACAAATTCATAGACACAACTTTTTGCAACATTTTGGTGCCAAAAACATTTAACAGTACTACCGAAACTTCTAGAACTATCGAGAAAAAATGAAATCTTGTTTAACCAGGTTTTTTTTACCATTATTTCTACTTTAACTTAATTTTTCTCTAAACAAAAAATTTTCGTTTGCGCACGGGATTTATTTATCATGTTAATTTGAAATTTCATACACATGTTCAAAATAAGTTTCTTCATAATTTATTCATAGATTTTTAGACAAATTATTAAAAGAAAAAGATTTATATAAGTTTTAATTGCTTTTTTTCCTAAATTTTCTCAAATTTTTGAGTGACTGTATTTAAAAAGAATTCTCTGAAATTTTTAAAAGTATATATAACTTCAAAACTGCACGTTTTTCTACTAAGCAACATTACTTTTGAAAATTTTGATTGATATTGTACTTGAATCGCAAAATTACTTCAAACTAGAATTCTTTTTTATATTACTTCCAATAATATATATATAT